>JNBS01002066.1:0-19314 GCA_002081575.1 Thraustotheca clavata | reverse complement strand
CACTGCAATTCCATTTGCGTCTTCAAAGATACTGACATGTTTAATTGTTGACAAATGACAATCGTAAATCAATTGACTACAATTTCAACTTGAGTACTTTGTCCTAAATAGGATTCTTCTTTAAACTGTAAATTCCAAACCTCTCTCACATGGCTCTAAAAGCCATAAAATGACCCAAGATGCTGCTAGATTTCATCCCAAATCGTAATAACTTCGGGTATAGCATACATTATACGAAGTTTACAACTCAGCAATAATTTCCCTGTTACGTTGATAAGCGCGTGCAATGTATCTTACGTTACCTTGGCTTGGATTTGAAAAGAAAGTTGAGGCAATTTAAAATCGACTGGAAGTGTGCAATGGTGTGATCTCTATGCTGTGCTGTCAAACTTGTCAACTATTGATAAACCACATATCTAACTAACAAAACAATTGACCACTTGTTTTTCATGACTTGGCTTATTATTAGTGCTTTAGAATGTTGTACCTTACAATGCACGCAATGTAAAAATTTTACCAACACATTATCATGAGTACATATGTATTACTATAATAACAATAGTCAATGGTTTAATTCTACACTATGGCTTGTCAATAGTTGACAGCACAGCATAGAGATTTTGACAGCACACCATTACGTACTTGCAAGCACAATCACTTTTGAAATTGCCATGAAGAGCCTCAGCTTCCTTTTCAAATCCAAGCCAAGGTAACCGAAGATACATTGCACGAGCTTATCAACATAATAGACACTGCCCAGTCTGCGATATAAAGATTGGTATGTTCGTTCGCCAATGCGCTACATGCAACGAAACTAAGGAATCAACCAAATTTCTTAAACAACGATTCACTAATTCCTTACCGCGCATCAAATTAATTCATGATAAATGCGCTGGCAATCTCACTAATGAAATTATACATGACACCCGTGTTTCTTTGGAAAACGAACATGATTTGAAGATTGAAGAAGTTGACAGTGGAAAATGTAAAATCCAAGACAAGATTGACTACCAAGTAAATATCAAGACACCAGTGATTTCTTGTAATACGAATGGATTTACTTTGGCGACAGCTAAGTTTAAGGATATGGGCACCCAAACGAATCTAAATGCCAAAGATTTTGCCTATGAAAAGGAGTTGATGGAACTCAAAAACCTTCAAGTTGAGATTTGTGAAGCTGAAACCCAACTTGGAAATCGCCATTGTGCTCCTGTGCGCTTATTTACAATGTCTACTGAAGATTTTGTTCAAAGTCTCGGCTTCACAAAATGGGAAAAATTTCAAATCTTTTCTGCCAAAAATGAAAATTCACGCAACTCATTGTCAGCAGAAGTATCTATTACACGAACCTTTGGTAGTGTCTGTGGAGCTTTTTAAACATATTTTCTTGCGATTACTACTCTTTGTAGCAATACTTATTATCCTTGCTTTCCGTCTTTAAGAACTCGAGTTGGTTTACAACAATAATTTAAGGTTGACTTCAACTACCAATTTCGGATCTATCGACTGATGCCAATGCACATTGCAATTATTTTATCAATTAGGTTCATTCGTATGGATTAAAAGCTCTTGTGTCAATACAGCCAACAAAAGTTAAAGAACAAATCAGACTTCGCATGAACATCATTAAAAATAGTTTAGTGCCAAGAAACAATATTGCATGGGCTTGATTTCTTTTCTATGTGGTATAGTTATTTAGTTAATGCTATTGATCTTAATCGATTGACTTTTAAATAGCATTTCTTTTGTCTTCTTCTATGAAAATGTACATGACAATCATACTAAGAGCATTTTCAGGTGCCAATATGATATTTCTGTTGAACTTTTTCATTGAAAATATAATCAAAGCCATGTCATTCGCGATCGAACGAAAGAATAAACTTCTTGACTTCACAACACTCCATGGAAGGTCCTTCTTCCCCTTATCCCACTCTTAAACCAACGATGAAATCATGAATCATAAATCAAAAATGAGTAAACCCGATACAAGTGCTTCCATCTACAAATGGGCTGATCAAAAAGATGGCCAATTTCGTCGTCAAGTGTCTTCTTTCCGTGATTTTATCGGTTCTGAACGATTTCCCGCGGAAAAAGGTCGATATCATTTGTACATTTCTTGGGCTTGTCCATGGGCTCATCGTACTGCCATTGTACGTAAACTTAAAGGCTTGGAAAGTGTTATTGGACTCTCGGTGGTGTCGTATTTGATGACCAAAGAAGGTTGGCATTTTAGTACACCAGAAGAAACACCAGGAGCTACCATTGATGAAGTTAATGGTGCAAAATTCATTCGTGAAATTTATTTCAAAGCAGAACCAGAATTCTCGGGTCGATTTACTGTGCCAGTCTTATGGGATAAGAAGAACAATACAATTGTCAACAATGAATCGAGTGAAATCATTCGTATGCTTAATTCGGAATTTAATGCTTTCTCCACAAAACCACAATTGGATTTATACCCACAAACACTTCGTAAAGAAATTGATGAAATCAATGAATGGATTTATGATGGCATTAATAATGGAGTGTACAAATCGGGATTTGCAACTAAACAAGATGTGTATGAAACTAATGTGACAAAGTTGTTTGCTGCTTTGGATCGAGTAGAAGCTCATTTGGATGGCAAGTCCTGGCTCATTGGGGAAAAATTTACTGAGGTTAGATACTTGAACAATTTCTATACTGAAATATCTTTGTTAGGCTGATGTTCGTTTGTTTACAACAATTTTGCGATTTGATCCAGTGTACCACACACATTTTAAATGCAATTTAAAAACTATCTCCCATGACTACCCAAATGTAAGATTTTCTATTGAATTTTTCATCTAATTTATGTTTAGCTATTGAAACATGCTCGTCGTATTTACCAAATTGAAGGCATTGTAGACACTATCAATATGACCCATATCAAAGGTCATTACTATGAAAGTCATCTCCATATCAATCCATTTGGCATTGTTCCTCTTTGGAATGGACCTGATTTGGCCCACCCAAAAGTTGAAAGCAACGTGTTTTAATGACGTTTTCATAGCTCTGATAATTTCATAATACTAGTATTGTTTTCACATATTCTTTCACTTCAGTTCTTGTATACCAAGGTTGGATATAAGACTCCCATTCTTATCACCATAGAAATATCATTTCTATTGTGTCTCTGTGCTTAGTTATAAAATGGATAGTTCAATGTGGAACCTCTAACCCCTTTCTACCACCTTTGTTCATGAAAAAACAAAGATTATTAAGAAATCATGCATTTTTACGTAATAGATTGTGTTGGAATCGTACAATCAGTGTTGAAGTGCTACGTTGAAATGAAGGTAAAAGTAGCACTTGTACTGCATTATTTTACCGTGCCTACTTCAAAGTGGCTAAAGAACACTAATGGAGTGAACTAGATTATTCCAATGTAACTTCATTTGGAGCAAAGGTTAATCCTCTAGAAAGGCCTCCAATTTTAGTTGTTTACATTGTCCAACTTCTAGTTACCGGTCCCCACCACCGTCAAATACAAACAATTATCAGCTTTAGGACTGATTTCAAGTGTAGTTTAAGTATTTTACTATTCCTTCCAAATTCATTTTCCAATTCACTTGGCCATGGTGCAGTCATTAGCCCAAAAGAATGAATTAGACCTTGCTGAACGGGTATCTTATGTTCGATCAGTTGATCGTCAAAGTGCTTCCGACTACAAAGCTGCAAAAACTCCAGACCAACTTGAAGCTCCAGAAAATGGTGCTTTACGTACTGGTGGGGCTTTAGTCTATACGTCTCCAGAAATTCTTGCTTTTCTTTTTCAATATGCCGTGGTTGGTATTGTCCTTGGTGGTACTGATGCTATTGTCTACCCGTTCTTGACGGCCTATTACAACTTACCCCCCAATGTTCTCAACTCTGCTAGTACTCTAATGTCTCTTGGGTGGTCTTTTAAAGTATTCTTTGGCATGTTCACTGATTGTGTACCCATTCGTGGTTTACGCCGAAAGCCATATATTCTTGGTGGTTGGGTAGTCACCGCTGTACTATTGGTGTACGTAGCTTTGCGTCCTGCTGGTGAAGGTGCTCCTGCTCATGAAGCTACAGGCAATGGTTCGTCACTAGCTCTTGTTTGCACTGTCGTTTGTTTTGCATTTATCATTGCTGATGTTTCCCAAGATGCTCTGACATTAGCATATTCTCAACGTGAACCCGAAGCTGTACGTGGTCGATTGATTTCCCTCGTCTATGCTACCCGTAACACGACTAATATGATCATCACGCTTATCTCAGGTGTGTGCTTGAACTCCAAGCGATATGGTGGTCATTATGACTGGGATATCGGTCTCAATGCATTTTTCTGGATTATTACTGTGCCTGTGCTAATCAATCTTCCAGTGGTCTATTTCTTTTTACATGACGAAAAGACTGATCGTGTCAACTTTACCAAGTATATGTATGAGCTTTGGGACCTTTTGAAGCTTCGTGCAGTATGGCAAGTGCTAATTTTCAACTTTTTCATGAACACATTCAGTGGTATTGGGTCAACTGCTGGTGGTTATGTCAAACTCTATTGGGCTGGTGTTGAAAACCTCAACAGTACCATTATGCATGCTGCCGGAAGTTTGATTTACATTATCATTCTTGTTGTTATGGGTAATTACGGAACCAACTGGAATTGGCGATTTGTCATTATTACAACAACTTTGACTACCAATGCCATTGATGCCTTTGTCCAATACTTTACCATTTATGATATCTTCCGTGATCAATGGTTCTACCTTGGGGTTCCTATTGCTGAAAAGATTCCTAATGCCATGAACTCGATGGTGAGCATGTTTGTTGTCGCTGAACTTGCTGGTATTGGCAATGAAGGTGTTATGTATGGTCTAGTTACGACGGTCATGAATTTGCCTGGTATCTTCTGTAGTTTGATCACAAATGTGTCCAATGTGCCTTTCAACATCACTTCTGCTCGTATTAAAGAAGACACTCCAAGTATTCGTGCTGATGTTGCTTGGACATATTTCCTAGGTTATGGCACTACTGTTGTTGGTTGTTTGTTCATTTTCCTTTTACCACCACAAAAGGATGCAGTTGCTGAACTCAAGAAGAATGGTGGCAGCTACCCTATAGTTGCTGCTTTCCTTTTCTTTGCATTTATCACCATTTTAGCTGTCTCAGTCACAGGAACTTTAGCATCCATGTACGATGAAACAAGTTGTACAATACTTGCTGGTGGACAAGGTTGTGAAAATGGTGAATCCCAATTATATCTCTTGGGCATTTTTGTTCCAGCTATTCTTTCAATTGTTGGAATTTACTTTGTTAAATGGCGTATGTCCAAATCCACTGCTACTGCTTAAATAGTCTAAACAATCCTGATGTTAATCCAATGTGTCGTTGATAAGCAAAAAATATGTACAATAGACAATATTACCCTACCCCTCACAAACTATCCTCTATTGTTTCATGTCTAAATATACAGGAAATATAACTTGTGAAAAGGCATATGCGATGAACCTGTAGCATTTTATTTTTAAAATATGGTGCTTGTGGCAACGAATGACTTCTTCTCAAAGCTAACTACTCTCTTCCAACAAGAAATTAAAGGTGGAACTGGAGCTGTGACTGTACGAACCAAGTCAAGTAAGCTCTATTCTTGATTGTCTATGTATTTATCTTTCTTTCTAGTTCCTTCAGTCAAAGTTGGCAAAGTTTTACGAGACCAACTAGTTGCTGCAGGTCCAACAGCATATTTAGTGCGAGCTTACAAGAACGGCAACAATAACCACAAGATCAAGCTTGCTACTGCTGTAAGAAGCCATTTTTTCTTCTAGTTTGATGCATACTTCATTAGGTTTCTGAAGCTCAACATGTTGCCTTTAATGCTCAACTTACTCAAATCATGAAAGCAAAAATGCAACATTTGCCAAAGAAAGGAAAACGTCATACAAAAGCAACGCAAAACTAATGATTAGTTAAAGCTTTTCCTGTCTTGTAATGCTCGTATCAATTGCACATCGGGTACAAATTTGGACAAATGACTACCTCGACTATCATTTCCTCATGAGAATACGATTTGTTTTTGTGTAATACCTTAATGATCGACGTCGAGATTGTTTAGAAGTTGAATCCACCACTGCCAGGTGCTGAAGATACGGTATCACATCTAAAGCACCTTTTCTTTTATCACCACATACTCGGGACCTAGTTCATTCATTAGCACCATTGCTGTTGATATATTTCTTACCCTTTGACAGGCTCTATTGATATGTCCAAATCATCCATTAACCCATACAATTCAAGAGAATCTGATTCTCTAAAGGAAGATCAATAGAGAAATCGACAAATTTACGTACATTTTCTTTGACCTTGCAGTGTAGTACATGCATTGATCAAGACTGTCTATGGTTGAGGCATTTGTGCTTAATTCTTTGAGAAAATTAATTTCACAAGCTTGATCACGAACTGCTCGGGATATTAAACGTTTTCTTTCATCGATAGCATCTTCCTAAAGTAATGATAAGTTGACAATTTGCACGTTAGTTTACAGAAGGATATCCTGTCCACAAATCTGTATCTGAAACAACGTCAGCTAGTGCTGCAATTGACTCCATTTGGGCAACCTGCTCTGCTGAAGGTCGTTCATTATCAGCCCAAGATAATGGTGCAGGAGGTGCTTTCTTGGTGTAGTGATGTGTCCACTCTGACAAGTATAATGCATGCAGTACGTCCAGCTCGGGGGATAAATAGGATGATGCTAACAGGATTCGTTCAGGATCATTGTCTTCCGTTAGATCCATTGTATTGTCGTCGTCAGCAAGGTCAATAAGTTTAGTTGGTATGGGTTTTGATATTTTACTCAATGGACGGTAGATGATGTTGGAAGCTGCCCATATCTGAGCTTTAAGTGTAGGATGATGGAAATCCAAGAAATGAAGAGCACGACGTAAATCTCCATGAAATAAACTGTGCATACGACCAAACGCATTTGTTGGTAAACCCCATGCTTCTTGTGTGTTGATAAGCTGTAAATAAGCTTCAAATTCATGACTCGTCGGTCGACGCCATTGACGTAGTAAATATGGTGGTGAGGAAGTAAAGTTTTCAGGTAGTTCTACTCGAATGATCAGCGGAAATATTTGATGCAGTCAAGAACCTGTGCATGTGGCAATGATCGGACACTTTGAATACTTGGCCATTTGAGACATAGCATTTAAAAAGCCTTTGTCTGACTCGAATAAAACATCAACCTAAACATATAGTTAAGTACTGAAATTGATCATAAAATGACTTGCATCTTCGAGCAAAACAAGTGACAATGAAGCTCCTTGCATAGAAAAATCTTCATGTTGTTTTTTGGATTTCTGTTTCTTCTTCTTCTTTTGCTCTTTTTTTTTGCTAGAGGCTCTAATATCAAAATCTTCTTCTAACACTCGGCTCATGTCAACCATCGGCCCTTTAGATGGTGTAGGAAGAGTACCAGCAACAACACGATTTGACTGTGTTGCTTCACCAGCAAGCTCTAAAAGTTGCTTTCCTGAACGTTGTTGCCCAGCATTCAATTCTAATACTTGATAGCCCAATTCTGCTGCACAAGCGTACACACTACACGTTTTTCCAGCTCCAGCTTCTCCTTTCACAACAAGGAGACGATAAAGCTCTGCGTCTTCTTCATCTTCGTCAGAGTCTTCAGGATCAATAAAGAAATCATAAAATGATGAACGTTCAGGCTTTTTCCCACTACGTAAGAGTTTCCATGCTCGAAGCCACTCGTATAAAGCCACAACACTTTCTTTGCTTCCAACAACACCATTAAAACTTGAAGGCGAAAAGCGGTCAACTGAGAGTAAAGCTGGGTCCTTTTTTGCATTTCTTACGGCATTAGTCCACCGGCCAATTTGGGATGGATTAAGCCCGGATGATTCTGGAGCTGGGATATTGGAATGAATCCACAAAACAGAATTGTCGACTTGTTCATGCAAACGTGATAATGCATTTTGTTGACGAAAAACATTCCAAGGAGCCGGGGTTAATTCTTCTACATCTGCAAGATCATAGACCACTGAATCGTTTGCTTTAAGCTTGATTGGCAATGGCAATGGAGTGTGTTCTGTAGGTGGCAATCGGTTGACATGCCACATAAAACCCGGTGGATACATTGGCAACTCTTTCACCCATTTAATCGTGCTTTTAGGGACATCATCACCATCAACCACAATAGGATTCTTGCATGTTGGATTTGCTTTTTGAAAGAATGGATTAACAGCCGTCTTGCCTGCATAGAATGCCATATCCAGAGCTTTTCTCTTTTCCATATCTGTTTGAAACTTTAACAAAGTTTCCTGCTCTCGTACAAGAGCTTCATGCTTTTTCATTTCTTCTTTTTCTTGTGCTGTCATAAAGAATGCCGTCGGAGGAGTTTTTTTCTTCTTTTGTGATGTATTATCCATGGTCCAGCATTCAATATCATCATCATTCTTCTTTGCTCTTTTTGCTTTTGTTTTCTTATCGGCATTTTCAACAATTTCAATGCATTCTTTTCGTGTTTCTGTATTTACTACAGCCCGTCGTTTAGGTCTTCCATTTGATTGAGTTTCTTGAGTTGATAAAACCAAGGTTTCAGGTTTTCGTTTACTCGTTTTAATTGCATTTTTCTTTTCTGGTGATTCCACAAGCATTTGAATATCATCCACACTTTCATCTAACGTAACAACATGTACAAGTTTGTTTTTCTTGTCTATTTCATTGTCTTTTGCTTCTTTTGGTGGACAAAATGTGTCTAAACGCATTTGGCCCTTTGTTTCTTTGGACTTTGTTTTCATTTTTGTAGCTTTTTTCCCTGTTTCTTGCCTTCTTCTCTTCTTTCCATCTACAAACTCTTCATCGTCTGTCTCGGAAGCAATTGTATCTTCTTCTTCAGCAATCACGGGACCGATTGTTGTCTGCTGGAGCCATCGCGCTACTCCACGCATGCTTTAAAACTGCCATGGCCGCTCAAATTTAAATCTTTTTCATCACCACTCTCTTGATTTTTGTATAAATACTTAAATGTTTTTTAAATATCCTCCGATCTTGCATCCGGTTAGTATTAAAGAATTGCGCGGGAAGACATCGGACACCCATCCACACGCGTTCATGGGCCTTCCTGAGGGTTTAATGTGCTTTAAATGGGTATAGAATGTGTAGGTGGTGTGTAGAGGTCCGCATGAACGTTTGAATGAGGGTTCTTCGATGGAAATTGATGAAAAATTGAGGAATTGACGCCATTTCAACATTACCGATGTGAATTAAGACATAAACAATGGGAATACGAGCATGAAGATGAATGAAAAAGACCAATATGAACGGTATACTGCTTTGTTACTACCTATTTACGTGTCGTTGTCTCTATTGATCCTGTCTTACAGGCCCATGGCATAGCGGATGATTTGGGTCTTGACGGGTTCAATAGCATTTAAAGCACCCATGCCCAAGTTACGTACTGCACCAACAGCATCAGGAGCTGGGCCAAAAAGACGCTTGAATCCATCCATGGCAAGGGACATGCTCACATTGGCTTTCTTGCGATCATTTTCATAGACTTCAAGGAAGGTAGGGCTGCTAATATTCGTTCCTGACTTGACACCTTCGCTGAGAAGAGCACTGAGCGAAGCTACATCAGCCAAACCCATGTTCAAACCCTACATCAATGCTTAATCTCCATTTCTGATCAAAATAAGTACCTGGCCAGCCAAAGGATGCATGCTATGAGCAGAATCACCGACCAAAGCCACACAATCACGTGTGTAGCGTGTAGCATGTTGCAATTTCAATGGGAATGCAAAGCGTTTACCAACGACTTCAGTAACACGAGGAGGAGCTACGAAAGGATCCGAAAGAGCACCTGCAGCCATGACAGTTTGAGCAGCATTGTGAAGGCCTGTGAGAAGATCCTTCAAGACTGGCACATCAGGAACTGCAGGAGGCGATGAAGGACGGAAAAGGGCATCGTTCAATGCAGCTTGGAATTCTTCAGGGTTCATGGCCATGAGTTCGTCAGCCAAATCTTCCGTGCACGACCACACGATCGAAGTGTATCCATCTCGCAATGGAAGCAAAGCCAATGGACCGGTTGGGAAGAAGCGTTGGAAAGCAGTCGTGTGAGGTTGTTCCGTCTTGATAGTGGCAACAAGAGCTTGTTGATCGTAGGACCAGCCCCAAGTGCCAAGGCCAGCAATAGTGCGGATGAGAGATTGACCACCATCAGCAGCTACTACCAAACGTCCACGAAGTTCTTCGCCCGATTCCAAATACACAGAGCTGTATCGGCACACTTCATTGCCCTTGAGGAAGTTGCGAACCTAAGATAATAACAATAAAATACTCAAACTGGATCAGAACCCTACAATGGCAGGCGTATGGATACGCAATGGTTTATCATCATCATCTTGTGCTGCAAGTTCTTCCATGCGTTCCATCAATGCACGTTGCAAAACACCATGTTCAATGATATAACCCAAGTTTTGATCCTTGACACCAGCCTTAGCAGCATCAAAGCGAACAAATCCATCGCCCATAGCATCCCAAACTTGCATATCATGGAAGGGTGCAATGTGTTTTTGGTTCAACTTGTTCCAAACACCAGCGCTTTCCAAAAGTCTTTTAGAAGCTGGAGTAATCGAATACACACGAAGATCAGGGATACCAAGATCTTCCGATTCAACCTTGCGAGGAGGTTGAGTTTCAATGATGGCAACTTTTTTGCCTTTGAAAAGAGGATTGCTCTTCAAGCTACATGCCAAAGCCGATCCTACAATTCCACCTCCAACAATCAACACATCGTCAAGCATAGCAGCATCACGTTCACGTTGTTCTTGCTTTTCTGCTAACGAAGAAGACATCGCACGGACGCTCTGCTTAAGATTTCCACGGACAGCGCGGCGAACGGCGAGCATCGTTGGACCACCAAAAAACACCAAATGACGGGCAGTTGCAATTAGTCATTTTAGCCAATCACAATGCATAAACAAGCAGCCAATAGTAAATTTCACAGCATTTTATCTAATCCAAATTAAATATTGAATAACCAATCATCAATTAGTATTTATGTAATTTAACCAATCAAATCAATTGATCTCTCCACCAATCATATGAAAAGGTACCATGGCTGGCCAATAAGTTCTCAAAGAGTGAAAATGGTACCAAGTAAAGTGTCTGTGCGCAATCTCCCGACGGATGCAAGTGCAGAATCATTGCGTCCGCTCTTTAAGAAGTTTGGTAAGATCAGTGCTCTCAATATCCATGGAGATGGATCTGCGTACGTCAAATTTTCATGGAAATTTTTGTTGATTTTGATGCTAGATCGATCGAATTCCAAAAGATTTCCGCTGTTGTGTCGTCTGTAGCTTCGATGAACAATGCTGTAAGAAGTGTTTATTTGGGGTTTAAACCTTATCTAAATGTATAGCTTATTGGTGGCAAGCGTATTCAAGTGTTGATTGATGAAGGCAATGATGCTAGCTCGAATCCACGACCAAAAAAGACTCTAAATGACAAGAACAATGACAATAAGAATGCTGATAAAGCATTACGTAAAGTTGATCGTATGTGCAGAAACTTTGCTGCTGGACGATGTAAACGAGGAGATGCCTGTCAATACAAACATGATTACAGAGAAGGAATTCGTGAATCATCTCTTAAAATGTCCAAAAAAATTTGCAATGTCGTTGCTATGAATGGTGTGTGTACCAAAGGAGATAAATGCAAGTTTAGCCATGATCTTGGCCTTTCGAAAGCTCTCAAACGTAAAATTGACACACCAGCTTCTGCTCCTACCAAGAAACTTAAAATTCCGCCAGTCAAAGTACCTCAAAGCATTCGTGATGCTTTAAAACCTGTGGCACCAGCACCTGCAAAGAAGCCCTCGTAATGATTCTTATATCAATCTATTCTCATCTTAATTTTAGGACATTAACATTATGTGCAGAATGTACCAAGGAACCAGCTACTCTTCATTGTGAGCAATGTGAAGAGCCATTTTGCAATGCTTGTGATAAATCCTCTCATTCATCGCGTGTAATGTCTAAACATACTCGAAAAGCTTTGAAAGTCGACCCTGTGTGTGCCGAATGTCGTTCTGAAAAAGCTACTGTTCGCTGCTTAAAATGTGAAATGGAATTTTGCTCGGATTGCAGCTGGAAGATTCATGAATTCCGAGTATTCCGTAGCCATCGTCGTGAAGCTTTTTCTTCTTCATCAAAACCAACTGAAGAAGTTAAACCAGCAACTCCAATTGTTGCTGAAGTTGCTAAACCTGCTGC
Organism: Thraustotheca clavata; assembly: GCA_002081575.1. Lineage (NCBI taxonomy): Eukaryota > Oomycota > Saprolegniomycetes > Saprolegniales > Achlyaceae > Thraustotheca > Thraustotheca clavata. The sequence continues at coordinate 7,036 of JNBS01002066.1, read as the reverse complement.
CACAGACGCCTCGAATGATGCTGATAGCGAAAGCTCTGAATCCGAAGAAGATGAAGCTGAAGAACCTAAACAAATTGCTGCTCCTGCTGTAAACACATTTGTTCGTCCTGCACCAAAGACTGAATTGAGCAGCGATAGCAGTGATGATGATGATGAAGAAGCTCCATCCAGTGTTGTGCCAGCTAGTTCTACAACTGCATCTGCCCCTGAACCTTCGAGTGAAGATGAAAGTGAAGAAGAAATTAAACCAAAAGCTTTTCCTCAAAGTGTACCAAAGACTGAATTGAGTTCTGAAAGTGAAGAAGACGAAGAAGATGAAGCTCCTGTACCTGTCAAGAAAGCTGTTGCTGCAGCCGATTCAAGCAGTGATAGCAGCAGTAGTGATGAAGAAAGAGCTCCTGTAGTCAAGAAAGCAGCTATTGCAGATGATGAATCAAGCGATAGCGAAAGTGATTATGTTGACAAAAAAGTAGCTGCCAAGAAATCTTCAGCTCCAGTGGCAGGTAGTTCGCATTCTGTTGTCAAGAAGATTGAAGCGTATGCAGCTTCAGATAGCACTGAAGTATTGCATTTGAGCCCTGATCTCAACAGCTTCGAACGTCTTTTAGCTCATGATTGTGCAGAAAGACTTGAACTTTCACATGTAAGCGTTGGTGAAGGCTTAGAACGCCATATTACAATCTCGAAAGAAGCTTCAAAGAAGACAAAAAAGTCATGGTCCAAGTCCCGTGCTTAACTAGTTTGCTAATATACCAAATGCATCCAACTTGATAAATTTTATCAAGATAAACAAAAATTAAGTATCAATGGGTGAACCAAATTTGCCATGAAAGAACAATTCTTTCAATGGTAAACGAGGCGATCGGCCATGTACAGGAGCTTCATTTGTGTGATATCCACATGCAATCACAACAGGAATCGAATATCGATCTGGGATATTCAAAATATGGCGTAATCTCGTCTCATCAAATCCTTCCATAAGATGTGTACCAACTTCATGGGATTCTGCGGCATACATGAACGTGGTTGCAGCAATCATCGTTTGCTTGTAGGCCCATGAAGACACTGGCACATACGTAGGAACAGGACGCAATGGAGACACAGCAGTCGAAATTAAAGCTCGGATTCCTCCAGCCAAATGCCCTTCGCCACCAAACATGCGCAATTTCGCTCCCAATTGCTGGATATACGTTGGGTTTGCTCCAGCTTCTCTGTACATGTGCTCAACTGCAGGCACACGTTTGCTTGGTTCTACATATTCCTCATCAATTCTCTTCATTTTGATCAAAATCTTACCTAAATCAGCAGCAAATACAGCTACAAGAGGGGCATTTTGAACTACATTTACATTGCCTCCAAGCATTGCAGTGCTAACTTCTTGTCGTTCTTTAGCATCGTCAATCAAGACACATGCGTATGGCTGCATGTTGAAACTGGTTGGCGAACGCTAGATTTACAGCGATTAAACCCTTGTAAAGCACATAGCATACCTGTGTAGTAGCAAGGATATCTGCTACTACGTTCTTATCAATAGCTTTAGGCAGGAAGCGGTTGATCGAGTGTCGTTGTTGTGCTAAGGCACGGAAGACGTTGGCCTTCGTCATTTTCACTAAGTAAAATTGAGCAGATGGACATTGGTAGTCGATGCGAGATTCCTGGCAAAAGACGAGGACAAGTGGCGTACGTGGGTCCTGTGGATGGGATTCCTGCAGGTGAATGGGTTGGTGTACGTTTAGATCTACCTTTTGGCAAGAACGATGGCTCCCATGCAGGCAAACGCTACTTCGACGCCGATCCGATGCATGGTGTGTTTGTTCGCCCAGAATCTGTGAATATCTCGGAAGCTTTTCCGCCTCTGCTTGTGGTAAATGATGAACTTTCACTAGAGGAAAAGGTTCGTGTGGTTGAAGATGCTAGAGCTTTACAAAGAGAATCGGCACAGAGAAAACAAGCTTTAAACACTAAGGATACATTGGCTGCATCAATAGAAAGCTTTTGGAAAGACTTTACAGAGCTTGAAACACAAACAAGAAGTAAATTAGATGCTTTAGCAAACCAAGGAATGAATATGAGTGTTCGGGAAGAAGTAGAAATATTGCTTGGAGATACAAATCAAATGAGAGAAATGGCTGCGACTGCTTCGTTGTATTTACCTCCTTATGATATTCGACAATCACAAAATATTCTTACAAGATTAAGAAATGAAATTGATGCTTTACGAAATGCTTTAGCACCACGAAAGAAATTTACATTTAAAGCGCGTGCAAAGAAAGCTACTGCTGCTGAAACAAGTACTCAAGTGGTGAAGAATTTAGCAGAGCCTGAATTTGTGCCACAAGCTTTGGAGAATGAACTCATTTACGCTGATAAGACGGATGAAGTGATTGTGATAACTGCTCAAGATGCACCAGATTTAACACTGACACGATTGACAAATTGTGTTGTGTGCATTCCCGTTCCAACTTCAGCAGTACGAGCTACTCATTTAAGTCAGTGCCATGTTTTTACAGGACCTATACAAGGCTCGCTTTGGCTTGAAGATTGTACGAAAAGCACATTTACAGTGGCTTGCAGACAACTTCGAGTTCATCATTCCCATCAAACAAACTTTTTCCTACGTATTAAAAGCCATCCGATCATTGAAGATTGCACAAAGCTTGGGTTTGCGCCTTATTCTATGAACTATGAAGGGCTTGATGTACAACTTAAATCTGCAGACATGGAGACAACAACAACATTGTGGTCACAAGTACATGACTTTAAATGGCATCGTGCCCAACAATCTCCAAATTGGCGATTGTTGAGTGAAGAAGAGATCAAGAAGCATCCATCGGATGGACGCGGGAGGACGTATGTGCATTTTGAATAGAGGTGAATACAAATATCATCCTGTTATATAATGAGCTCTCAAGCTTTTGATTTTTTGGACTTTTTGGCTGATCCATTTTCAATATCTTTGCTCTTTTTGGCTTTCTTGGCTTTCTTTGGTGTTGGTTCTTCTTCAACAGCTTCTACTTCAATCTTCTTTGATTTTTTGCTCTTCTTTTCTTTTACAGGAGAAGCAACAATTGTTGATTCAATTGTCTTTCGTTTCTTGGAACTTTTACCAACAAGACGCATTGAGCCATCAATAGAAATTACACCATGAGCTACATGTACACTAGAAATTCAATCAGAAATCACATACATATCTTGCAATATCTACCGTAATACTTGAAAAGTTACTTCGGATTCCAATGCAATTGTAGCTCCATCTTCATTGACCCATGCATCATCCGAGTAACTATGTGCATATCCTTCTGGCATTTCATCTGAAGCAATCGAGACATTAAACACGCCATTGAGCAATAAACCAATGTGGTTCGAACCAACTTTACACACGACAGCACTCAATTCCATCCCAGTTTGTGGTCGAAACACAAGTGCATCAGCTGCCACACGAATATGAATGTATGGTGTTTCATTGATGATATGGCCATAGGGATTTAGCAATTGCACAGAGTTAAATGCCAACAAGACGCCTTCAACAGGATCACAATATTTCATCAACATCGTGTTGAGCTGTTCTTCTAATCCTTTCTTTGCATCTTGAATATGGCATGGAGCTAAACTACAGCTCATTACAAGCTACACATCTCATTAGCTTCATTTAATCACATACAACGATTACCTTTGCATTCACGAACGGACTCATGACAAATTTACAATAAATGGAGCTTGTGTCCATTCAAGTTCATCGCACCATCCGGTCTCCGGATAACATTTGAATTCAACGTGAGTGGTATTTTGGAGTTTAACTCAATCTTCAAATGGTTTAATCTCAGGATCAACATAATGACTCATTGAGTATTCATTTAAGAGCTAAATCATTGTTTCTTCAAAGATTCAATTATAATTCATTTAAAGGTTTAATTTGTGGTGTCTAAAGTGAATTAATTCGTCATTCATTCAGGGATCTTATTTGAAGCGTATTTAAAGCTTTATTTATAGCGTATCAACAGTGTTTAAGAGCTTTAAATGGATGATTCGTGATCCATTGAGATATTTAAATGTAGTACTTGGGACGCTTTAGATGGTACTATTTGAGGGGCTAATTTTTAGTTGATATAGGGGTTTAACTTTGTTGCTCTTTTGGGGGTTTAGTTCTTAGTGTTTAGAAGTTGCTGTTTGAGGGGTTTAATTTGGTGTTCATTTAGGGGTTTAATTTGTTGATGGAATGAGGAATACAATGAGGATAATGTAATATGTATATTAATGAGAATAGATCAATTTTTTTGAAGGTATGCTTCAAGATCATCGAATTCAGTCAATTCTTCATGTTGTGAAGCATTTTGATGTGGTGTAGAGAAACAAAGATTATATCGTTGTGCTCTTTCAGCATCTTTAGCTCGTTTCGCTTCTTGTTCAAGTGCTAATAATCTTTGTCTTGCAGCTTGTTCATCTCGATGTTGTATAGTTCGACGTTCAGAATCAAGTCGACTTTGTAAAGCTCTTTGTTCAATCTTTAATGTATCAATCTGTTGAATAGCAAGAGCTTTTGCACGTTGAATCTTGGCCAATTCAGCTTCCAAAATGGCAATTTCCTCTTCGTCTTCCATCCTCCTCTAATTCTCTCCAAGAATTAATGTTGAGAACCATTCATTTGCATCAATCATTTCTGCATGATCAAATGCTCTCCATCCATGTCTTTCTCTTATTTAGATTCTTTCGTCCCTCGTCCCATTTATCTAAACACCTCATCTACTGTAAAGCTTCTTCTTCAACATGTCATTTTTATCCTCTTACACCGCAAGAAAGTTCATTCAAATCCTCTCTATTCCCTCTATCCTCTCATGACACATTCACAGCCACAATTGACTCCCCTTTCCCATTTCTATACGTTCCAATATCTTGTTCATTTCTTACTCGTCTTTCCCACGGCGTCGTTCGCCGCCACCCCAAGAATTTTTTCATCAATGAATTCACCAATCACAATGCAGTATTCCGGATGAAATTTATTTCGAAGTGATAGAAAGTTCAAGATAATAAAATAAAATTGAAGAATTATATTGGGTGGACTTAATTGCCAATATACAAGATGTCGGCTTCTCTTCCTGTACCTCCTACCGGCGTGAGTGTCCCTGCAGCCCCTGAAGATGTGAATGCGATGTTTGACTTGACAAAGAAGAAGAAGAAATCGTCCAAGAAGCCTAAGAAAGAAAGCAGCAAGAGCGAAGAACCTGTCGCGAAAGAAGCTGAAGCTGCCGCACCTGCAGTTGTGGCTGCCAGTGTCGAAGACCCTGCGTCGTATTCGTATGAAGAAATGCTTGATCGTGTCATGAACAAACTACATGAACTCAACCCTGAATTGAGTAATCGTACCAAGTATATGATGAAGCCACCCCAATTGATGCGTGTCGGTACCAAGAAGACATTGTGGGTGAATTTCCAAGAGATTTGCAACATGATGCATCGCAATCCTGAACATGTTTTACAATTCACATTGTCGGAACTTGGGACGGAAGGTTCGATTGATGGATCTCAACGACTTGTGATTCGGGGAAGATATGTACCCAAGTACATTGAATCGCTTTTGCGAAAATACATTACTGAATACGTCACGTGCCAAATGTGTCGTAGTCCTAATACGACATTGACACGTGATAATGTCAGTCGACTTCATTTTGCCCATTGCCAAGAATGTGGTTCGAGTCGTTCGGTGTCTGTAATTCGATCGGGTTTCCATGCTGCTACTCGTGCTGATCGCCGTGCTGCCCGAAAGTAGAATTCCTACCTAATAGACACAACAGAGCACAATATAGCTTATACATTCTTTGCAATTTATTAAATGTAGATGACACAATATCGCTTCTTCCCAGTCAATTTGTGTTTGAATTGATTGATTACACTCAAATAAAATGTCTGGATTGGAATCATCAAATGAATATGGATTCACTCGAATATTAAAGCATCCATTGTCTTCTTTACTTAATTAACTCTAGACGACTTTGGTGATGAAGGCCATGTAATGCAATTCGAGTTAACTTGTTGCTGCTTGAGCTAATGCTGGTGCTATTGAGCTTAATGCAGTATTTCTTACATGGTGCATTGGTAAATCGAGCGTTTGTAAATTTGGCAATGTCCATACCAACTTCAAAATCTCATCAAGTTTGTATTCTTTAGTTGGAAGGTATTTGTAATAACCAACGTATTTAAGCTCAGAATATCGTGGCAATAAAGTGATCATTTGTGTGAATTGATTAGCTTGTGTTACTAATAAGTTCAAATTCAATCTTTCTAATGCAATAAATTGCTCAAAATATATGACAGAACTTGAGTTGTTAATGATGTCAATTGGTGTAGAATTGGTGTCATTGCAGGTATTTCAACAAGACTATTGATATCACCAAATCTTAAATGTTTAAGCTTGTTTATATGACCAAACCCTGTTGTATAATTTGAGGCCAATCTTCATAATCTTCATAATACAAGCTTTCAAGGTATTCAAATGACTCTAGTGAAGACGGGAATTGTATTTCTTGTTGTAAGATGAATTTATTCTCTTTGTCAATTTTAAGTTCACGTAGCGAATGACAATTAGATAATGTGCCTCATGGACATACTTTGCACTCTTTTCATCATAGTAGCTATCCCAAGTTGTTATTCCTTGCAATTCCAATACTTGACAAGTTCCTCTCTCAAGGTATTGCAATAGAGTGGGAAGAAAGGCTGAATAACTCTCAGTATAGTACATTGACCACACGGCAATTATTAAATTGAAATTCTGTTAATGATGGATTTGAAATGCTATCAAGTAAAGTTAATATAACACTTGCACCAGCATCACAAAATTGGTCATGATCACGTCTTTCATAGAGAGGAACATGAGGCAAAGCGTAATTTGTATGAAACGTGAATAGAGTAGCTTAACGGGATCTCGTGGATTAGGTCTCAGAGCTTCACACCTAGTAAGTGTTTCACCCATTATAATGGCATATAGAATGAACTAATAAATGTCGGGATTCTGTGGACCTAGTTTAGATGCGGATCTTGTGGA
>JNBS01002064.1:0-10470 GCA_002081575.1 Thraustotheca clavata | reverse complement strand
AGAACTCTTTGGATGCCAAATACTCGTGTCATGACTTCAGAATCACTAACGCTATTCCGTCGAGACTCGTATAACTTCGTATAATGTATGCTATACGAATACTGATTTTTTCGGATTGTTTGCCGATAAAGTGTATAGTCTTGTCGATTGACTGGTTTAAAGATGTAAGCACTTTTGCACAATAAACATACTGTAAAAGCATTTAGTCGATATAAAAAACACGGTGGTGATCCAAACAATCACGATGGACATAATTTTTACAAAAACAAGGAGATATTAGCTCCCTTGGTTGATCCATACCCCTAGAATCATTGCGACTACATATCGATCAAGATACATCTAGAATCCTTGGAGATGAATGTTTTGTATAGTTGGTTGTGTTCATAATGAAGCAAAAGAAATACTGTTGGAATTTACAATCGAATTCATTCACAAGTTTGAGGTATGAACTGCAACTTGATTTATGATTTGCAGAGTAAATTTAAGGCTCATCATTTTCATGTTTGACACAAAAGAATCTTCAATCGGCTACAACTGAAAGCTTTTTGTAGAAGGCAATAATGTCATAAAATAGACTATAAAATCGTTAGTTCATGAACTATGTATTATTAGCAAGACGAGAAATAATATTTTGATGCCAAGCTCAAATAATTAAGAATGCGATGGATACTTGTTCGTTTAGGATGATGTTTCTCAAACAATTGGAAATCTAAAGCTTGATCTTGTTTCTTAAGATGTATTCTCATTTACAACCGCAGAATATATCACTTTTGAGTAAAATTCGATGATATTTGAGTGATTAAACTGAGTTTAATGTGCTTTAATATACTTTCTAATTAGTACATCAAAAGAAAAATAATAAAGGCTTATACGCAATATCAGTACTTTTTATGCCTAAACTTAAAGTCATCCATTTTTCTCTCAAAAGGCTCACCCTCACAATGAACTTGTGGACTTAGAAAGCTTTAGTTAACACGATATAAATGTTTTATAACTAGTGGAATATTTGTATGAAAAAGCTTAAAATATTATTTCGTATTCACATGTTGTACATAGCACAATTTTAGCTACAATTTTGAATGCGAAATATCATTTCAAATCTGCTTTTTTCTTTTGGCGCGCTCTTGGAAGTATCATTTCTGAAATAAATTGCTCTAATCGTTTGTTCAATGGTACGTATGGATTGCAAATAATATATTCTGTAAGTGCTGCAAGTGCCTAAGAAGAATTAGAGTTGGTGGTGACTGATGTCAATTTAAAACCTCTTCAAATTCAGAGTAATCGACTTGGAGAGAATCATCTTCTGCAATCATATCGACTTGAGTTTCACTGTCATCGTATTGATGTTGGACAAGAATAAAGATATGACGAACTGTCACGTCAGTAATAAAGGATCCGATAAGCTTGCAATCTTTTGTCAAACTTAAAAATTCATTCAGATCAATTGTACTGCTTGATTTACTATTTGGCGTCACGATTGTCTATGAAAATAAGTGTGAACAATGATTAATAGGACAATGTACATCAACAGATTTCATGCTTGAATAATACTTGAAAACGTATTGCAAGGATACCTTATACTTTTGATATACACCTCGAACCTATAAAAGTTATCATGTAATTTGATGAAATAATTTATGTACCTCTGGAGATTTGAGTAGTAAACGAAATACTTCAGGTTGGGCACGACAAGCATTAGGTACAATGAATTTTTCAAGTAGTTCATGTATTCGTTCTTCAAATGGAAGAGTAGGAAATTTTTTATCTGCAATATGCACTAAAGCTTGCACAAAGTTGGGTGGGTTCATTTCACGTGGTGAAGTAGCATCTCTATCATATACATGAGATAAAGTTATATCTACTAACATTACTTGTCATCAACACAATGATGATATATTGCATCGACAACTGGAAGCATGACTTTCTTATCAACAATTCCACAGTCCTAAAGACTATTTATTTTTCAATTATAATAGTTGTGTACCTTGACAAACTTGGAATATTCATTTAAGCTCATGGTTGATGAGTGTCCTCGAAGTGTACTGCAGCTATTGGTATAATAATGAGTATGACAATTATTTCATACACAAATACCTGTAGTGCCGAAAAATAGCATGTAAATCATTAAAGTAATGTTTTAGAACTCTTTGGATGCCAAATACTCGTGTCATGACTTCAGAATCACTAACGCTATTCCGTCGAGACCCTCCTGATATTTTTTCATCTTCAATAATATTTCTAATGTCTTCCACTGGTACAGTCGTAAATTTGCGAATAGTTTCTGCTTTTCGTTCATCAACCATATCACCATCAACTCCTTGGTCACGTTGAGATAACATCTACAAAAAAATAAATACCAAACAAAATATAACCAAAATATTACTCGCCATGAAAAACATAGTATACGATGCATGAGTTTAGAAAGTACACAAGCACTTTCACTTGATGAACATGTTAATGCCGTAATTTCATGATGTAAATGGCTATGTAGATCTTCACAACGACGCATTTCTTTCACCAAAGTGACAACCATAATATTTTCACCACCAAGAGGATCTTCTGGTGATCGCTTTACTTCGAGCATTAAACTTCGCACCTGAATTAAATTATTGTCAATTAGCTTAAGCTTTTATACCTTTTTCCATGATGCAACAATTTGCAAAAATATTTTACGGCATTTTTCAGTGTTTATACGTGAGAAATGGGATCTATACAAATAGTGCTTAGGACACTCAAAATTATTTCTCAAGTACTGGTGCATTGCAAAGAGCATACCAAGAAACACAACATTTTCAGTACTACCTTGAGTTGCAATAGAATCTGCAGTGACAACTTGGGGCAATTTAACTTCACTTGATGTTTCAATACGAAGTTCTCTATTAAATCTCTCAATATTCCTTAAACGCTGCTCAACATCAATCTCTTGCAGCATCTAAACTCGTATAATGTAAATTAGTATAAAAAACTATATCTTACGTGAACATTGTACTCAAGAGGGTACAAATAGTGCAATAAAGTAGAGAATTTGCTACCGTCAGCTAAATCATCTGAAAAATTCTTTATCTAACAAAACAATTAGAATAAACAAAATAATTGCAAACTTACAATACGATCTTGGGGACGTAATGCTACTTTACTTTGCTCTAGTTTTATACGTGCCCAGTGCAGTAAAATTGTATCAATAGGTTTGGATAATACATTGGTTAAATGTATATTTTGATACCCTGTTGTGATATTGTCAATTTTTGCATGTTCATCAGATATCTACAAACTTGGTATAAGCCATAATAATCAACTCATTGTAATAACCCTTTCAGATAAAAGACGCAGTTCTGCACCATCAAATTGAGACTCAAGGGCTTCTAATGCATCTTTGCTAAATTGTATCACAGAGGCTTCAACCATTCGAGCCATAGCAAACATCCCTTCCAAAAGCATTTTATTTACTCGACCATTGTCTTTAGAATTGTCTTCATATAATATCGTATCCATTCTTTCGTAAGCCACAGTCGAAGTATTTAATTTCGGTGATGTTGTTTGAACATTTGAACTTGATGATGTACTAGTAATTTTCATGAGTCGAATTTGACCCTCAAGTTCTTGAACACGAGCAATCTAACATGATTACGATACGAAATAATATGTAAATTGTACTAAAGATGCATTGGAAGCTGTCATTTGATCAACATGCATTTGAAGTTTAGTAAATTTTTCAGTCGCTGTAATTAATTGAACATCCTAGTTCATTGTGTCATATTTATTTCTTGTACTAGTTACCTTGCGATTGAGTGATTCAGCAGTGACAGAAAGCATTGTTTGATAGTTTGCAGACTCTCGCTATAAGAAATAAATGACATACAATACAAAGTTATTGTACATAATAAGCTTTTCGCAATGCCTCAACTCGCCATGCTCGAAATATTTCCTTAATTGTACCTCGATTTTTATGACGAAAAGCTCTTTCAATAAACTAAATATCAATGAAAATAGCAAATTATTTGGAGCTTAATCTTACCACACGAATGCGTCGTCGGCGATGATGATAATAAACCCATTGATAAAATAAAAATTGTAGTAATCGATGTTTCCACACTCGAGTTGTGCCTTGAATAACCCGCTGAAGTTTTGTAAAACCTTGCTTTCTATCCACTGTATCGTTAATCTTGCGAGTATTTTCTTCCAAAAGCTCAACACAAGTACGACGAAGACGTCGATATTCCTATCTCAACTATAGTACAAAAACTCAATAAAAGTCTTACAATGAAATAGGGACTATGGGCATTAGTCCCAAAAGGTATTGGCATAATATTTAGATTTTTGCAATGGTAAATTGCAGAAGTAAGCACATGAAGAAGTTGATGTACAATACCACCAGAAGCACCTAACCGATTTGCACACTACAAAATTATATCAAAATCATATATCCAATGACGAAATACGCTAGTCAACAGTGAACAAGCGACTGCAGTCACAAAGATATTTGGATGTTCGAGATAGGATGCAGTACGTTTGGCCTCTTGTAGCTTCATTTGAGCATATCTAGTTTGGAATAAGTAGTGGTTCTTTAGTGAAATATCCACAGTGCAAATGATGTAAATTGTGCACTATCTTTGTACTCGGTGTAGCTTTCACCAGGATTTTCATCACACCACTTGGACCACATTATTTTCTGTAATGAACCATCTTCATCAGCTATATTTGAGTATGGAAACATGATGCTTTCTTTATCTCTTGAGTCTATAGTAAATTCTCTTGGGGATGCTTGTGGTTTAATTCCAGCTTGGCTAAGACGATTTTTGCCAAATGGGGGATTATATGGTGAACTTTGCTTTAAACTTTGCTGATGGGTAGTACTTTGACGATGTCCTGATGATGCTGTGACTCTATAAAGGTAATATTAATGTAATACTAGTGAAATAAAACAAACGATCGACGTGGTGATGGTGCTGTAAGTGGTGGCATGGGCTCTCGAGCCTCATTTGCTTTGGTTAAACTTAGTCGAAATACTTGAGGAATTTGAGCTGAAGTATATTGAGGTTCCATGATGATATTGCCTTTTTACAGCGAAACTGGAGACAAATAACGACAAAAGGCATGAACAATCTAGTGTTAACCTCATATTTTTAAGTTCTATCATCAACTACAATTTCAAATTTATTCTGCGTTCAAACGACGTACAGACATTACGCATTAACATAGCAATTGTCATCGGTCCAACCCCTAAGTTATAAATCTCAATTGGTGGTGTAAAGGAAAAGAAATAGTACCTCCAGGTACTGGTGTAATAGCTCCAGCTACACCAATTGCTTCATCAAAGCACACATCACCAACCATTTTAGAATTGCCCTCCGAGTCATTGATAAAGTTTATACCAACATCAATAACCACAGCTCCTGGTTTTAGCCATTCACCACGTACAATATGAGGTACACCACAAGCACTGATAACTATGTCAGCTTGACGAACAAAGTGAGGGATCTATACAATGTTAAAAAACTTAAATAAATACTGATGAAAGAAGTACATTGATGGTCTTGGAATGACACGAAATTACAGTAGCATTTCGTTTTCGCAATAACATTCCAACAGGATTACCAACTAAATCACTTCGACCGAGGACAACAGCAACTTTTCCATTGATTTCAACCCCTTCCTATCAACACAAGATATTGAAGAAATTGTTAGAAAAATTTACCTCATCCAACATTTGAACAACGCCTTCAGGAGTGCACGCAGTAAATAATGGAGTTCGTCCACGCATAGACAATTCACCAACATTAAAAGGATGAAGGCCATCAACATCTTTAGTTGGAAGCACAGCATCAATAATAACTTTTTCATCAATGGTTGATGGTAATGGCATCTAGACAAAATAGTACCAATACATATCCACCAATCTTACCTGAACTAGAATTCCATCAATTGCATGGTCATTATTAAACAAATGAACTTGATGAAGCACTTCTTCCTAGACAGTATTTATTTTCATTTGCTACTCAGCTCTAATACCTGTGTCACACTTGATGAAAAAAAACGATTAACTGATTGAATTCCTACTTCTCGGCAAGCACGTCCTTTTGCTTCCACATAAAGCTTTGAATCCTTTCTTTCGCCTGCCATAATCACACCCAAAGCAGGTTTCTATTCATTTCCTCAATACTTGTAATTACTTCAACATGCAGCATACCACACTGCTATTTATTGCAGTAATAGCATCAATCTATACCATCACCCATCAAGATCATATTCGTCTAAATAGAATTATACTTTTGCTTTTACTTGAGCTCGCATTTTCGCTGCAATGAAAGTTCCATTAATCACTCGAGTGTTCACCATGCCAATCAAAAGGGCAAATTGTACTTAAATTCGGCAATTAAGTTATTATATTCGGCATATTGTTATATTCGGAATGTATGTCAATTTTAGATTCGGCGTCACAGGACAACATGCGTAAGTTCTAAGAAGAAAGAGCAGTTTACGTAGTAAAGAAGAAATACATTGTTTTTATAACTATTGCTGGGAGTCAATTAATATGGTTGCATGGATAAAGAGTCTATTTCTTTAAGTCGAAAAAGCTGTTAGGCAAGTTTGAATGCATTTGATTGGTGGAAAAAAGACTGGTTGTAAGGAATTGATTGAATTTTTGTTTATTTTGTTCAGTTGAAATTAATTGAAGTAATAGCTACGTAGGAAATGCCCGATGACTGCCAATATCTCTAGAATTACTCTGATTATACAGGAGGATAATATCCTAGATGAGGGCCATTGATATATGTATAATGAAAATATAGTTCAAGGGAAAGAAAATGATAGACTTAATGCTTAAATTTGGAAGTGCCGTCTGATTATGTTGCACATTTTGACGATACTAAGCTCTCTGATACTTTCCCAATCAACAAAATAGACTTAATAGTTAGATTAATTCACTTTATCAAAACTTAAAAACACGCATATACTGCCTTGATGGCTTGAATGTTGAGGTTCCTTCAAAATTGGTTCATTCATTTCATTTCCATGATGTAATTAGGCACAAAGAACTACGTGCATTATTCAAGATCTTCAGTTCACAATACAGACCAAATTTTTCCTATAATTGCATTTTAGCATTTATAAAATGACTTGTGCCATCGTACCGTGGCAATGTTTGTTGGAGTATTTCGGTCGCAAAGATGGCGAATTACATCGTAATGACTGCCATTAATTGCCATTAAGAGAAGAGATTTAGCATGCTATCAAATGTAGTTTGGAAAAATCATTTAATTGTCAAACCACGTCCAAGTGTAAGCATTTTGATATGCCTTAAACATTCATCTTGCTCATAGATCGAGGAAAGACAATTGTCGAGAACTGTTTTGTCGTCATACTAAAACCAAATAAATATTGTCACTGCAATATAATATGTACCATATCTTCAATGGGAGCTCCATCTTGAATTAATTCCATTGCAAAAACTAGTTGCATGTATTGATACGTCATAATGAGTGAACTTTCCTCAGCCTAATCAAAGTTATGAAGGAAGAATTTCGAATAAATTTTTACCATTTCTTGATGTCCATTTAAGACAAACGACTTATTAGATTCGAGCATGAGGTAAAATAGTCCTACATTTCGCTATCACTTGCTGCAAAAGACTTCGAACTACCTCCTGTGAAGTTTTAGAATAGTAGCTTTCGTTCATCCTTACCAAATAATACAAAGGGTGCAATTCAATCAGATAATCAATCATTTGCTCATCTCGATTTTTTACTGCAGTGGCCATTGCAGACTCTCCTCACAACCTTATATTAGTAAAATGTTGTAAATGAGAACTTGTATCCCATCATAATTGACATTGCCATGATGAGCAACAAGGATTTGAAGAAGTGATTGTTTACTGCGATTTTTAGCACTTCGCTTAAACTGGACGCCTATTTAAAGTATTAGTCATAGTTTTTGATGTTCATGATGTACATTGTGAAAGCCACTGTGTAACGATCTGAGGCAAAGTCATCTTGTACAGCTTGAGCAAGTTCTGCAGCGTCAACCTCTCCAAGTACCAAGTCAAACCGATAACTTAAGAGAGTCTGATCGCCATCATAAAACACAACATCACCAGAAACAATCGGGTATGAAAATGTTGTAAAAGGTTCTTTCATTCAAGAGACACAAGGCCGTCAAATCCAGCAGCCATTTCTTCAACAGTTAATTCACTTGTGGTACCACCGTCAACGTAGATAGTTTGAGCGATTCGTAAATCCTTGACAAATTCATTGCCTTAGATATGGTACTCCGAAACAAAGTTGGGACCCAATGAGGCAGGAGTATGAATGATTAGCTTTCCAAGATTTGTGTCAAGCTCTTGTGTAAGTGTTGAGTTGCATACATCACATCCAACCTACAATGTAAATGAGTGGAGCTATTGATTCTGGTGTACATGAATAATATGACAGTGTTGCTAGGTAGTTTAAGCTTGGCAATTCTTAAAGAAGGATGCGACCAGGTCTTCGAGCGCTCTACAAATATATGAAAATTTATATTGTATAATCTTCCACGTGAAAATGATGTTGGGGATGTCATGGCTTGGAGGAAATTTGGTAAATGGCATTTCACAACTTTTCTTGACAAAAATAAAATCATGCTCAACATATGTTAATCAAGTACACTAATACAGTATTAGATAGTGGACCCCACTATAAGCAATTAACTGCACAAATCAATATTATCAGTTATACGAGTAAAACATTTACACCCACTTATTGTGTGATATGAAAAAATTTTCACTTTCAAAAATTCCGTGCGTGCACGGATTAGTGCGATACAAAAGAAGAAGGTTTACCAGTTTTACATAGAACATCCTTTATTGAAGCGAAAGGAAGTATACATTTGGCCCAAAAAACAACTTTGCTTAAACAAAACGCCGGAAAAGAAAGCAATCACATTGATCATGCAAAATCCACTGGAAGACAAGCAAGTTGACCAAAATCTACACCAAAAGACAAATACAACGGCACTATCACAGTTGTTGGAAGATAAAGTTCTTCAATGGATTTCTATTTACAAAACATT
The DNA here is from genome assembly GCA_002081575.1 of Thraustotheca clavata. Classification (NCBI taxonomy): domain Eukaryota; phylum Oomycota; class Saprolegniomycetes; order Saprolegniales; family Achlyaceae; genus Thraustotheca; species Thraustotheca clavata. The sequence continues at coordinate 1,425 of JNBS01002064.1, read as the reverse complement.
TCACATTCCCGTTGTAAATTCGTCATCGATTCAATTACAAGCACGTTTGGCTTAATAAAATCTTGATTCCATTACAAAGTTATTTTCATTCTCAAACGATTGGCTCTACAAGTTTTTAAGTCATATTTACCTCTAATCATATGATATTTATTTTGTCTACGAAATGGTTTGAGTATAAGATAGTATGTGGCGAAAGCGGTTCTGTTCAACTGGAAAAAATTACTGAAGTAATACTTATGATTCAAAATGAGCTTAAGTACTATAATCAAGGTGATATTATTAACTATGATGAATGTGCTTTTTTCTACGCCCGCCATCCAACTTCATTAATTTGAAAATGAATAGATGGGCAAAAATCGAGCAAAGGAAGATTGACTGTTGGTGTTGTATCTCATGCAACTGGCTTATATAGAGCTCCTTTGATGTTTATAGGTACAGCTACAACTCCAAGGTGCTTTAACAATAAATCTTTGGTTAGAAAGACTGGATAAATAAGGGAGTATTTGCAAATTGGGTTGAGTGCTTTAATGCTGATTTGGTAAGGAAAACTGAAAAATAGTTCTGTTGCTGGATAATGCTTCTCTGCATTATATTGATGGTGAATTTCGTAATATTGAAATTCGATACCTACCACCTAACACAACCTCAATCCTACAAACCCAAGACGCAGGTATAATTAAATGCTTCAAGGATCATTACGCAATCCTATAATTGAGTGCTTTGTTTGACAAATTTTCTGCATGAAGGATATAAGAATGGTTCAATTGATATGACAACTTGCAATATCGACTCGCTCTCCACGGTGAATGTTCGTTAGGCTATGTTATGGGCGACGGAAGCATGGGCAATGTTTCGAAGCAAACAATCATATATTGTTGGAAGCATATCTTTTTTCACTGTGATAAGATTTTTTACTTCGTATTAGAGTTATAAATAACTTGTGATAATTGATTTTCATGGATACAGAATATTTTTGTAACCATTTTAACAGTGCACTATCTGGGGGGACGAAGTAATATTCTCATCACTTGATGAAGTAAATGAGATTCTGATTTAAGTATATGTACTGGAAGATACTCATTACGTGGAAAAGCTTGTATTTTAAAAGTGAAGTAGTCACCAAAAACATCTACTGACATACGTGATGAAATTGCTATATTCATACCAGAATGGATGACCTGATAAAAGTTGCCTATAGTGGGTAATTTAATAATTATATGCACTTAAAATAATCATGCAACTTGACATGAGCTTTGTCGACTTGGAAAGTAGGCGGGGTTGCCTCTTGTAAAGCACTGCAGTACAGTAATTCATTACATTCTTGAAGCCTACCACGTATTATGCTGCCAAGGTATTATGCGTTGGATGGAAATATATTAACTCTTTCTGACCACGTTGGGTACCGCAATCAATACTTTTGGTTTC
>JNBS01002063.1:0-26995 GCA_002081575.1 Thraustotheca clavata | reverse complement strand
TAATTTGAATGTACTGAGTTAAGACTCCTTGGAGTAATAGACCAACAGAGTGGAAAAAGAAAAATGCAGACACTACACCAAGCTTTATACGACGATGCTCTTGTCGATAGATATTTGTGTAAAGTCTTTTTTCATTGACATGCGGGGCAATGTACGAAAGTTGAGGCATTGATTGCTTGTATATTATTGCGAGAGATTTACGCCACTCAAAATCAATACCTCCTTGATAAATCATGTAATAACCCAATGATCCAGATCTAAAAGTAAGTACTCGAACGAATAAAAGCAATTACCCGAGAGTCTCCACTGGGTTTGCAGGTAATTTTAATGGTCTTTTCTTCAAAATATTTAACTGTAGAGTTGATTTCTGTCGTGCACTTTCAATGTTTTCATCACTTTTTGGAATCCGAGGAATTAACGAAGTTGCCATTAGGAATTGTAGTAAATCACTTTCTTCGCCATGATTGTTTGTATTCAAACCATTTAAAAAAGCTTGTGTTGAGGCTTCGGTGTTTCCAATTGAGCCATAGATCATACCTAATCCAATATAACTATGTATATGCTTTGGATCAAATTCAATCGATTTCTAGATCAATTCATAATAACCAAATAAGCATCAATAGCTTACTTCCCAGTGGTATTTTGCTACATCTAAATTCATTAATCGATAACAAGCACTCGCATAATTATAATGAAGTACTGAATTTGTTGGTGCCATCGTCTATTTCATCATTTTTATCAATTTGTCATAAGTTTTAAGTCATTTACTAATGTAATTTGCATAAATTCCAAAGCTAATTCAAAATTCAAAAGTTTAAAATATGCATTGCCAAGATTGCTTATAATAATAAGAAGATCAATTGAATATGGTTTTTCCACTAAAACAATTTCATAAGTTGCAATAGCTTCTTGTGTCATTCCAAGTTGAGTATACAATAATCCAAGAGTATTGACAGCATCAATTTCATCATTATCAAAAGGAAAATGAACCATTTCAACAACCATTTTCAATGCTTCAAGAGCTCCAGGCCTTAAATGATAAACTAAATTTTTAGCATTTTCAAGATATTCTTTAAATGTTGTGCACTTTCTACAGTTCCAAGGTCCATCAATATCTTTAGTTGCATCAATAAATCCATCTAAAATTCTTCCATCTGCATTGAAATTAGCTTCATAAACAACAGAAGCTGTAGTAAATGCTATCAAGATAGCCACAGCACGTAGTAGCCACAACATCAATATTAATTCTGATCCCCATCATAACAAAAGATCGCAATGAAATGGATGCTTGTCACGTACGCGGCAGCTTCAGTCGTCAACAATGCAATTATAAGCCAAAGTAATAAAGCTATTGAAATTAGCTTTCAAGAACCATGTACTCAATTTAACATGACGTACGAGTCCAATTTGGCACGAAATTGTTATGAAAATTTACTTGCAACTAATGTTGAGTCATTTACTACATATTACAATTATGCCAAGCTTCTTCATGATCAATTTAATGATATTAAAGCTATTGATGCCTTTCAAATTGCTGCTTCTTTGGCTCAACGGCCTTTTGATGCTAAAGAAATTGATGCAATAAATACATTGGGCTTAATGTTACAACAATTGAATCGTATCCAAGAAGCTATTGATGTATGGGAAAAAGCTATTGAATATGAAGAAAATATCAATTACATTCCATTGTTAACAAGTTTGAGCATGGCATATTATGAACTTGGCATGAATGATGAAGCTTTAAACATGTTACTAAGAGCTTTGGTTTGATTTAGAGATGGGAATCGTGTCTAATTATTCTTAGGCTATAGCATCAGAACAAGCACATATTCATCATAATCTTGGATGTATATACCATAGAATTGGAAAATATTCTCAAGCTATGTATCATCTACTTGTAAAAATTTGATGTTGTGATTTACTTATATACAACTTAGAAATGCACGGAATTAAATCCTGCAATGGATGTTGCGTTTACTGGATTGGGACTTTTGTACACCAATGTTGGAGATACCAAAAAGTCTATTCAAGCATATGAATCAGCCATATCCCTGCTTGAAATGCAAATGAGTTCCAATCTAGACAATATTAAGCTTCAATTAGCAACAGCTACACTTCCAAGAGTAGCAGAATCCATGGAAAACATTATTGAATCCCGTGATTTATTCATTCATCACCTTGACTTACTACAAAAGAAACCATTACAACTAAATGATGTTTTCATGAATAGTATCGGGTATTTGAATTGATAGCGAGAGATGTTAATTATATTGTTAGAGGTGGCTCAATGGGCTATTATCTTATCTACCAAGGAGGAATTGATCGTCAGTGGCGCGAACAATTAGCAAAGATTTATCAAAAGAATGTGAAAAGTTTATCAAACATCGCACCGCATGTGCTAAAGAATAAAGCATCTACCAACTTGTACAAATCTGAAGCTCGCAAAATACGATTTGGTGTCGTATCTTCATTTCTATATGCTCACTCTGTTGGTCTATTACTCCAAGGAGTCTTAACTCAGTACATTCAAATTATCGACTACATTAACCAATATGTTAGGTTGGACATGACCAAATTTGAGATTTACATTTTGAGATTCCCAAGCAAAGAGGATAATGTTACCCAACGCATTCGTGACCATGCTACCTATGACTATGTATTACCTCAAGATATTTTTCAAGCCCAAAAAATAATTGCCAGTCTCGAGTTGGATATCATTCTATACTCTGAGGTGATTCATATAACATCTACCATTTTCATCAATCAAATAGATTGGCATGGACCCATATACATATTTCTTATCATTTAGCCAACTTGCTTTACGTAGCATTGTCTTCTGGGGTCATGCCATTACTTCTGGTATTCCTACTATCGATTTTGCTATTACTTCTCAATTGTTCAAATCACACCAAGTATACATCAATATTACTATTTCTGCTATTTATCTTCACTACTCTGTAGGATCATTATCTCGAATGCCTCTACACACAAAAAGGACTCACCACTGCATTTTATCCACCGTCACTTATGCATGTCAATATGAACGATGATATTGTTCGTGAAATGAAAGCATTGAATAAAACCATCTACCTCGTACCCCAAACTGTCTACAAGCTACATCCTGCATTTGATTCATTGATGCAGCGTATATTGGAATCACACGAGAATAGTATCATGGTGTTTTTGAGTGATCCGATCTCGGAACTCACTGAACTGGTGACACCATAGCTCAAGTACAATTGAATTGATATTTTGTAGGTTAAATCACGATGGCAACGAGTATTGCCACGGCCATTGCAAGATCGATCATTCTTTTTGCCATATCTACCACACAGCACGTGTTTAATGTAGTTGTGCTCGACACATTTCCAGTCGGTGGTGGTCGTAGCAGCTTTGAGATATTTGGTGTAGGAACTCCGATTGTTGTTCATGAACAACGAACTACTATTCTACAACTCACTGCTGCCATGTATCATCAAATGGATATTCATGATCTCATTGCATACTCGGATGATGACTATGGTAAATATGCAAAATGTACTATTATGAATGATATGATGTAGTTGCAAAAGCTTTGGCTGTGGGTCGTAATGCATCGTATCGAGATGAATTGTGTCGATTGATTCTATCACGAAATGCAATCTTGTACAACCAAAGCAGTGTTGTGGACGAATGGACAACTATGTTGGAGACCATTTTGGATATACCTCCACCATCTCGTGAACATTGTCCATTGTTTGACAGTGATGATCCGATCATATTTGGTGTGTACATTACAATATCAGTGTTGTATGAGTCGTTTGCATTTGAGGTGCGTGCATCTCAACGTCATGACTCAGACAAGTTGGCATTGGTATTTGGTCAAAAACACAATGTTGAGCCATTGTACATTGCATTTGTAGCTACTATTTTGTATCGTGGTGTAGCTCGTCTAGATCAACCTGTTGTAGCACAAATACAAGTTCCATCACCAGTACGTTATCATATAGAGTGTTAATTGAATATGCAATGTTAGATATTTCCATCCGATACTATCAATGTGGAAGTTCGATATGGCGATGATTTAGATCTGACAGTCCACCATTATCTTTGGAAATATCGTATTCCAACGACATCGAGTTCAGTGGCGTTGGTGGCTAATGCAGTGCGATCTGTTGTTGGCAATGTAGATATGACAATGGAATGGCGTTCAGTTCGAGATCGATATTTTGAAAAAGACTATGCACCTCGTCCAGTGACAGAAACTTGTGTGACTTTGGTTTTGACAACATGCAAACGATTGCATCTATTTCTTGAGACGATGAAATCCATACAAGCTTTGGACATTGACAATTGGATTTGTATGACAATTGTGATTGATGATCATTCGTCTAGTTCAGATCGACAATATATGGAGCAACATTTTCCACACATTCGATTCATTTATACTCGACACAAAGGTCATGCTCATTCGATGAATACATTGATGCATCTTGTGAGTACACGATTTGTGTTGTATGTGGAAGATGACTGGGTATTTGTAAATGAGCATCGCAATTTCATTTCGGATGCCCTTGCTATTTTCAATGCAACATGGAATGATCCTCATCAACGTATTGTCCAAGTATGATTTGAATCATTGATTTTGTTGATAATTATGATTGTAGGTGTTGTTGAATGATCAACGTAGTGGATGGAAACACAAAGTTGGTGACTCCAAATACCGCGTTTTAGAGTTTGCATTGACAAATCCAACACACGAGTTTGCATATTGGCCAGGGTTCTCATTGAATCCTGGTATTTGGGATTTACATCGTTTGAAAGCACAAAACTTATCGTTCAATACTGCATCCGATATTTTTGAGCGTGAATTTTCGTTGGGAGTACTTTATGCAGGTTTACATGTTGCTACACTATCATACACTTGTGCAGAGCATATTGGTGCCCCACCAGGTTCAAATGCATCGGCGTATGTATTGAATGGGTTACCACGACGCTTCGATTTACCATCGTAATGCCTAAATACATTTTACTTGGGAGTAATTTTTCGTTCGGCTTCCGGTATGTGAACGTTATGTAGCAGTAAAATGATATATCAGATGTGATCAAGATATGCTTAATCATTTGCACGACAACCTTGATGTATTAAAGTAGTGAATTGAAGCTTATAGGTAGTCATTACTTGGCTGAGAGATTTCTATATGTTTTGATTTCAAAAAATGATATACTCATTTTCAATTCCATTAAGTAATAGCTGATGAAGTTATCACTATTGCTCCTAAACTTTTGTTGGTAGTCGTCGACGGTACCATTCTGTGGCTGGTAAAACAAGTACAGCTAATAGCAAGGAAAGACTGTATATCACACACCATCCTGTCCAGCTACTGTTTGTATAAGTGGCTGCTGGGATTTCAACCAAGGCAACAAGACCGCTGATACAATAGGTGATTCCAACAATAGTACCCATGTGAGTTGGCCCAAATACATCAGCAGCAAAAGCAGTATTACTGACAAACAAAAAAGCTCGAAATCCAACAAATGTGATAAAGGAGGCCACTTGGACAGGTAGAGATGGAATAAAGGTGAAGATATGATAACAAATACAAAATATTGTTGTTGCATGAAAAGATGCTGCTAAACCAAGACGATCGGTCACAACGTGAATTAGTGGAATGTAAGCAAACCCTGCAGATAAAACCCACCCGAAAACTTTAGTGTAAACGTGTGTTGTGTCATCGTAGTACTAAAACAAAAATTAGTTTAACACAATATGAGTATTGACGCACAGCTAATGTTTGGTTGACGGTACCAAGGTAAATAGCATTGTGGAGTCGATGTGCAATTGTAACAAATAGCAAATAGGCAAACTCAAAAGTTTTCAACTTGGATTTTAGTGGTGCTTGGCGAAGGTCCAATTCCTATGTAATTTTGTCAGCGCTAGTACAATATATTTTCATTACCTGAATCGTTGATGACTCTTGAATTGATTCTTGCGAATTATGCTTTGTAGTGTTGTACTTGTACCATAGCAATGCCCAAAAAAGAAATAGAGCTCCAGAAAGAATAGCATAAAAGAAAATAATTTCCTTTCTTGAAAATCCACTTGTTTCATGGATCAAGTATAGTAAACTTGGAATGCCCGCACTAGCATCAAATATACAATTCACACAAGTTAAAATTGCTGTTTGCCACTTAACAACAACAAAACCACTTTGAAATCCAATCAATAGTGTCATGATGCCACCAAGAGCAAGACAAGTGTACCCAATCACAAAAGCATTGAAACCTGTCGATTCACTATACGCCATAAGAAATAAACCCAATGTATTTAATATTCCAGCAAGCACTGTCATTGTACACGAATCAACTTTATCTAGTAAGACACCAACAGGAAATGAACTCACAGTGTATACAACTTGAGCTACACCAAATATAACGTTAAGGCGATTATCTTGGGCAACACAAGTATGCGTGACAGCATTCAATTCATCAGTAGCACTGCATAATTCAGAGTATTGTCGTTCTTCTTGTAGTAATAAAAGAACCGCAGCCCAGCCAAAAATGAACCCACCAAACAATAAATTTGCAGCTAAAGAAGTACCAATAAGTAAAATATGAAGCAATCGATCTTTCTATGCATATATCAGCTATCATTAGCCCTTGAAAACAATACCTTTGGCTCCTGTACGAGCTCGTAATTTATGCTGTCGTCTGCCATCAAGTAGGAAAGATTGGGAATGGAGAGGAACACAATTGATTAGCATCACGTCGTTTTGATTGGTATTTGTCAGCCAATTGGAAGACATGTCACATGATACAGTGTTTTGATTGGATAAGAAATGGGCATGCAAGATAGAGTAACGAGGCATCTAAAGTTATTCATAAAAAATTGTTCATTGATAAAAACACGCTTTACGTAGTTAAAAAGCTCATTATTTATGATTCTGATGTGATTAATTGCTTCTTTGATCGCTTCTTTATGCTTTAAACAATACTTCTAATTTTCTGCTATCGTGTATGTTAGCTATCTATTAGACTTGAAATGAAGAAATCGACGCGATGTTTGTTTGCGCCATTTTACTGCAACAGCAACCATCTGAAGTTAGTACAAAGATGGCTTTTTGTTTTACTTGCAAGAAGAATTATACAATACCGCTGAATTAGGCACATGATGAAAGGTAGAATTTGTATATACTACGTAGTAGTAGTTGATGTTAGGGTCTTATGACTATGTTTAATAATTGAGTCTACGTCATGGAAATCTGATTTATTTGGCATATCGTTTACTTATTCCGAGCTTAAACTTCTGATTGAACTAAAATAAAAACTATTTGCAATCAAAGGACTTGATATTAATGCTGCCTTTCACTAGAATTCTAGTATTTGTAAACTGTTTAAGAAATTATATATGAACTAAATGTTATTGCATTCAAAACCAATGATTACCAAAACTCTTGAGTTGACGTTATGTCAAGTTACATTATGCATGATTGCGAATTTTTCATATATAATATGCAATTGTTGAGGTCACAGTTTGATGAAAATACATGTACCTCTTTTCTAATTCATCAATTGTATACATAGCTCAGTATACAATTTGTTTGATAAGACACATAAATTCCTGAACCAACTGCAGTAAGTTAGCTGTAAAAAAGACAGTACTAAGCATACTAAAACAGTCCCATTCATACATAATAACTAACCATATTACAAAATCCTCAACTACGTTCATACACAAATTTACTGTATATAATTCCAACAAATATCATTTCTATCATACTAATGTTTCCACTTTAATTATCATCAAATTTTTATATAAAATAAACACATTTCAATTGCATTATACTCATTAACAGCAACACAACTATACACATATCAATAATAATAAACTTTCAATTTGTAAAAATAGTATCCTATGGGGCACCAATCCGGGGCACACATTGTATTTCTCATATTATTTGGTTGTACCCCGGGGTACAAGTATGCGAAATATTTTAAACCATTCAAGCATTTTGTGGCCGACGTGAAGCGCAATGTCCAAGCAGCTGCCGTCTCGTGAAAATACTCTTTTTCGGTCCATTGTTGTACATTATCTTTATAATGACTCTTTCAATATCAATCCTATATGTAGAAATACTATGAAATCAAACAATACAAGAAAGGTCTTAAAGCAGCAGATGCAATTCTTAAAAAATTTCCTGAACATGGTGAAACATTAGCTATGAAAGGCTTAACACTTAATTGTATGGGAAAAAAAGAAGTAAATAACGTCATCTTATTCTTATTCTAAAGATTATTCTTTAGGAAGCGTATGAATTTGTTCGACAAGGTGTGAAACGTGATTTGAAATCTCACGTTTGTTGGCATGTTTACGGTCTACTTTATCGTTCAGACCGTAATTATGCTGAAGCTATTAAAGTATCTTTATTATATCTTTATAAATGCTAATTAGGAATTATTTAGTGTTATCGCCAAGCTCTTCGAATTGATCCTGATAATGCACAAATTTTACGTGATTTGTATTTGCTTCAAGTCCAAATGAGAGATCTTAAAGGTTATTGTGAAACTCGTCGAATGTTTTTGCAATTAAAACCAAACAATCGCAATAATTGGATTGGTTTGGCTATTGCTCATCATCTTAATGGTACTTTACAAACTGCTATTGATATTCTTGACAAGTACAATGCCACACTTGATACTTCTCGTGAAGCGTAATATCATTGTTTATGTATCATATTGACTTATGACAATGCAATAGAAATTATGATGACAGTGAAATGTATTTGTATCAAAATGAAATTTTGATGGAAATGGGCGATATTCCTAAATGCTTGGCTCATTTAGAAACTATTAAGCCTTATGTGTTAGATACACTTGTGTGGCGTCAACGTAAAGCTGAATGCCTAATTTTGAGTAAAAATTATATATTTCATGTCAATATTTGATTTTTTATGTAGATGGTGAATTTGATGCTGCCACTGCCATTTACGATGAACTTTTTGAAATCAATATGGACAATTACACTTATAATCGTGGCATTCAAGCTGCATTGTGTCAACAACCAGAATGGCTCAAAGTCAAGTCCCTTCCATCGATTACTGAAGAATTATCAGCAGCTAACAAGGCTACTTTGATTGAGTATTACAACAAATCTTCAGATAGCCCAACCCATTGCCGTATTGCCCTTGATTTGCTTTCGGGTGATCAACTTAAGACCAAGTAGGATGAATCACCTTGTGTGCGTATTTTTTGCATTGCTTATGCATTATTTCGTGTAGGCTTGATGCTTATTTACGACGAGGTTTGAAAAAGGGAATTCCATCACTTGGATCGGATATCAAGTCTCTTTATCGTAAAAAAGACTCACGTGATATTGTCTCGGCCTTATTAGCTGTGTATCTCAAGGAAGAACAATCAGTACCTCCACAAGAATGGGTTTGGCGATTGTACCTTGCAGCTCAACATTATGATCGTTTGCGTGATATCAATCAAGCTTTGAGCTTTATTGACAAGTGCCTTGCTCACACACCAACAGTACTTGAATTTTACCAAATGAAGGGCCGAATTCTTAAACATGCTGGTGATTATTCTGCTGCTGCTACAATTGTCGATGAAGGTCGAAAACTCGATTTGGCTGATCGGTATAGCTATACAATTAATTATTTCCTCATCTTGATGAATTAGCTACATCAATAACAAAACCACCAAGTACATGCTCCGTGCTAATCGTATTCCTGAAGCTGAAGCTACTATTGCTTTGTTCACTCGCCATGAAGGTGATCCTCAACTAAACTTGTATGAAATGCAATGCATGTGGTATGAAAATGGTGTTGCTGCTTCTCATGCTCGTTTGCATGCTCATGGTCCAGCTCTTAAAAAGTTTGCTGCTGTGGAAAAACATTTCAATGATTTTATTGTAATTCTACCACAATACCTAGAAAGTACTCATTGACATTTTCTTGTAGGATGATCAATTTGATTTTCATAGCTATTGTATGCGAAAGATGACTTTACGTGCTTATTTGCAAATGCTTCGTATGTGTGATACCTTATTGAACCATAAAGTTATGGTGCAAGCTATCCATGGAGCTATTGCAGTGCACTTACGTCGTCATGACACTCCTCAAAGTGCCCCTGAAGAAGTTGCTGCACCAGTGAAAATGACTGCTGCAGAAAAGGCTAAAGCAAAGCGTGCTGCTGCTAAAGCCCGTAAAGCTGAATTCCGAAAGACTGAAGAAGCTAATTTGCAATCACAATTGCAAAAGGAACAAGAAGCTGCTGAACGTGAAAAAATGGACAAGAACAAGAAGAAACAAGCTCAACGACGTGATCAACCAGTTGACACGGATCCTTTGGGTGAAGCTTTGTTGGCTAAAGCACCTTTAGAAGAAGCTTGGCGTCTTGTCAGCATTCTCAAGGAATATGTGCCAAATGCAGTAGAAACTCAAGCTGCTGCTTTTGATGTAGCTTTCCGTCAACAAAAGTATCTATTGTGCTTGCAGGCTCTACTTGCTGCTCCTCGTGATACTTGGAGTGCACAAATGTTACCTCGACTTGTGCAATTATACTCTGCCACTGATCTTGCTCCATTGACAAGTAAACTTTTGAATGAAGCTAAACCAGTGTTATTCCATGGTGCCAAAGACCTTGCTGGGGTTGTTGCAGCAGCTAAAAGTGCCATTGGAGCTTCTTCACTTGAATGGCGTGTTGCTGTAGCTGAATCTGCTTGCCTTGTTGACTCCAAGAACAAATCGTGGATTTTTGCTTGGTTACTCGAAGATAAAGCTCAAGGCGCTGTGACAGCGTATGAAAGTGCTTTAGCTCTTGTCAAACGCTTTTTCGATGCTAAAGAACAAACGACGTTCTTGTCCAAAGTCAAGGAATTGTTCCCTTATGCAACAGCCTTTGGGAACAACTACACACACTAGACGATAGATGATATTCCTTTGGTAGTTCGTAACTCGACTAATGACCCATGATGTTTTGAGCGTCAAATATTCATTTTTATATAGTCTTGGCAAATATATAAGATAGAAAACTTCATGTTAAATGCACAACAAAATTAAGCTAAAAAATGCAAATGAAAATTATACTCCCCTGTCGATGAATAACTTCGTAATCAACCCCAACGACTTGAACAATTGTTCAACATTCATTGATCGCAGTGTTGTGTTCAAACCGAGTGTTACGAGCGACATCAACTAGTGCGATTACTTTGATTACACCTCGTTCAAATTCGTTTCGATACACAGGCATGTGAAAGGTGACATTGGAACAACATAATACATCTCAACAATGCAAAATTTGTCAAAGCATCCGGCAAGTAATTTGTTTAAAATCTCAATAAATGGATCTGGATCAAACGAATACCCTACCGATCGAGTTATTTGAACAAATCGAACTAAATTATTGTCTTGAACCACAAAAACAGCGTCGAAACCAGGACAATGGGATTATCCACGCATTAGTACTTGGCATGAAATTTCTAGACTTTTGAACATCCAAGCAGTGAAGATTAAAAACATGTCCATTTGTCGCGTTTTTCTTCCAAATCAATATATTCAATGCCGCCGTGAACCAGCTTGGCCATAATCCTGCATCAAGAAAGTGGTGGGCTTGCATTGCAAATGGTAGAAAGGTTTGTAAAGAGTTTAGGCCCACATTTTATTGCCATATTTCGAACGACGAATTGGCTGACTAAATGAGCTCGAAAATCATTACAGGTGTTGTCAGCCATTGTCGATGACATTAAGAGATGAGCCATCGATATTACCAAATATCTTTCAATATTTTTGATTTCTTCGATCGATGCATCAAGTATTTGCTTTGCTTCATTTAAAGTTGTCGCGAACATAAGACGAGCATTACCACCAACAAAAATTACTTCTCTTGTAAAAGTACTTGTTGGTATTTTTGATTCAAACCAATTAGAAATTTCAATAAAAAAATTATCATCAGTAATTGCAGCAAGGTATTTTGCATATTGCCATGATGCCACTTGAAATACATTTTTAATATCATTTGATACTGACAAATGCTCGATCGGTGCAGCCAATGTAGAATTAAAGACTAATTGTTGATTTTCAGGGATTTCATTTATCCAAAGTTTGCATATATCATATACAGTTTTGAATTGAATTTGGCAATCATAAAACAAGACAGATTTTGTCTTGCCAGTGATGGCACAACAAAATACAAATCTAGGATATAAATTTGCTCAAAAGCCGTTGTCAAGAAGTTGTCGTAGAAATGAAGTAAAATATGTGTAATCAATGTTTTCTTCACCTTTTACTAACTGGATAAACCGCACCAATTTCAATAATCTGTTCAAATAAACTGCGTCAAAACAACCATGATACCACATCATTGGAGCACACCAAACTGGTTCATCACGTACAGGGTAATACCCATACTCTGGATAGAAAAAACGAACTGCTGCTTGGTTCCAGAATTTTTTTCAACCATATTACCTCTGTATACACTCCACATTACTCTGTTATGACAAAGCTCAGAAAAAAACCACGCTCCAAAAAGATAGTTATCACTGGAAAAATTTATGCTCCAAATATTTGTATCAATCGTAGTCCGAAGCGTGCTGCCAAACATCGAGCAACGAAATTGCTAACAAAGTTAACGTCATAACCTGAGTGGATGTTGAGGCATGTGACGAGGAAATTGTCGAAGAATGATTTTCTTGTGTCATATTGTGAATTTTCATTCATTCTGCTTTGGAGTTAGTCTCTTACATGCTTTGCTGAATATTGAAACATAAATTGGACGTTGCCCCCTGCAACTGCAAACTTTTGATCCAGCAATTTAAATCGCTGCATTATATCGTTAGTTGGATCAATTAAATGGCAATGAGATGGCAGTGAGCTAACAACATTTTCAAAAAAATTCATCAATCAGTATTGCTTTCTTGTATTCTTCCCATCTCCACATCGTGATATCAATTATTTTTGCGCCATAAAATTGATCCATTTGACGCTGAGTTGTGGTTGACATGTCAAATTCGGAAATATAACTATTAAACGGTATAACAGGTTCAATCTCGGTACAAAAACGACGACAAAATGATATTTCCGGTTGCATAATGGATGTGACAGTCAAAAGTCGTCGAACACATGAATAATATTCCACCGGTTGTCAACATGATCGATCCATTGTTCACACATATAACATGCAATTTCAAAAGCTTTTTATTATGCTTTAAAAATCCTTCCAAAAAAACAATAGCTTTTAGTTTGTTTAAAGCTGAATCCAGTATTTCCTCCAGCATTTGGAATAAAATTCTGTCACATGCAATATGTTTTTTTCATAGCAAAAAACAGTAAATCTCTAAAATACCATAGTGAAATGATGTTTTAAAACTTAACCAAATTACATCCCATCCTGATTGTCCAGTAAATGAGCAAAGCCAAGTGCTGTACAAGACTTGCCAGTACCTGGAGGACAAAGAATTAATATATTTGTTGGCAATGCTACAAGTAAGGCAAGTAGCCGCAATTGCAAATTAAAAGATGCTCACCGATAATAAAGTATTCCAGTTCTTTCTTTTATACCAGATCCAGCAATGTGGCAAGGCAGCAAGCGAATTAATGGATCGATGTGGCTCAGTATTAACGGCAGACAATTCACTACTTTCCAGCAATAGTCATTATGGCAGATTTATTCGGGAGGCTTATTGTTAACCAAGAAGTCGCATGTGCAAGCACACTTTCTGGTTGGAGAAAATTTGGCATCAGCCATTTCCATAGATTAATAATTCTCTGTGACGTATTTGGTATAAGTACAATAATATAAACATTGATGAATGGTATCTTGCTACCGATACCCAAAAGTTCATTGTCTAAGCGGGAATATGGATCCAATACTGAGTTCTTAATTGCTCGTAAATCAAACTGTATTTTGTCATCATTGAATACTCCAATTTCATAATTAATTGCAACCAGCCACTTTCCATCTCTTTTGGCAACACACAGATCCAAATCACCATCAAAGTACGAAATATAGGACGTTAAGTCCAAACGCAATAATTCCTTACGAATAATCACGAACCAATACTCCTTCCTCTACAATTAAAATAAACATATACCTTTTTGGAGCAAAGACACACGTGACAGTCCTCATGTAATTTTCAATATGAACATAGGTGCATTCTGATTTAACCTGACTATGAAAGTTCCTGATCATGATAGAAAATGACGTTGATACAGTTGTAAATTTTTTTCTTGGTTTAATGCAAATTTTGACAAATTATCAGCAGCTTGATTTCTGTTACTTCTTTAGTTTGTAGTAAGATTTCTGAGGAATTCAATTCAAATAGTTTACCACTTAAACCTACATGCAAATACGTATTGTAGATTTTACGCAAAGTATACGTGAAGGGTTTGAATAGTATGATAAATCATTGTGTACTCACTTAGGTAAAAATCGCATTACGGAGTCGTTGCTGCAGGGTTAATTGCTTCTACATACATGATTCTTTAGTTAAAACTAGGCAAAGGTTCATCACCTTGCTTGATAGTAATAATTTTCGTATTTTTACAGACAATGTGTCTGGTACTGCATCTTGTGTAAATCCCTCATCTCTTCGTTCGAGGAGATATTGTACAACTTCAAAATGCCCGTTTAAAGCAGCCCCATTGATGGCTTTCCATGTTGCTGGTTTTCTCAACACTGTTAAATATTCAACAATATTTAAATACCCAAGTAAAGCTGCCCTATCGATAGCGTTCGTAGTACAGCCTTCAGTTCTGTTGGTAGCTAAAAACTTGACAACTTCAAAATGGCCATTTGCAGCAGCGCTGTCCATAGCTTTGGTTGTACATCCTTGGTTTTGATGTCCATGGATAAATTCGACAATATCAATAAAGCCTTTTTCAGCTGCTATATCCATGCAATTTGCAGGTATGCTTTCACCTATTATCCCATACAAATATCGCACGAATTCGAAATGCCCATGACAAGCTGCTTCATAAATACAATCGGTTGAAAATTGCAAGCCATAAATTTCATGTAAGAACTGAGCAATTTTTAAATATCCTCTTGACGCAGTCGTGACTAAAATCTCTTGAGGAGGCGATTTGACCCCTTTTTCACAAAGAAATTGAATAATTTCAAGACAAATTTGTTCATCATTTGAAATGTGATAAATTGCTTTCTCAATGGAAGCATTTGTAAATGGATCAGAATAATTATGATCTATAGCATAAGCATAGATTGCTTGTAAAAGAGTTAAATCTGCCTCTTGTGGAAGTTGATTCATCTCTGTAAGTGAAAAAGCAATTCCATGTTCCACAAGATAATGAAATGTTTCAATGTCTCTAGGTGTAGCTAATGCTTTCCAGTACTCCTGACGTACACCTTTTGATTCAATAATGTATTTGACAATATCAGCACGTTTATTCTTGATTGCTCGAGTGGCTGCCATTGCAATAACTTGAGGGTGAAATTCTTCAACACCGAGTAAATAATCCATAATGTCTAAATGGTTTTCTGTTGCAGCAGCAAGGAATGCTTCAGGTGATAAATTCAACCCCATAACAGAATAGAGATATTTAACAACAAGCAAATGACCATTGCCAGCAGCAGCAACCAAGCCAGAATCAGTACCTCCTTCACTTCGAAAGGTGTGTAGAAATTCCACAACATTTAAATGCCCATTAGCTGCAGCAGAATTGATAGCTCTAAAAGTGCATCCAGCAGAAGTATTTTCATGAAGATATTGAACAATATCAAGATGACCATTACCAGCAGCAGCATCCATGACATATTTATTGATCACGAACTTATTTAAACACAGCCATTTCACCACGTTTAGTGCACTATATTTACTTGCACAACACAAAAGAGAAGAAACTCGATCCATATTAAACAATTCTTCTCTGAAGCTTTTGGCATACTGAAGTGCTAAAGTGTGATCACCTTTAAACAAAGCAAAATGTATTGGAAAGCGCCGGTCAATTGTATGAAGAAATAAGTCACTTCCACTTGTCAAAAGTCCATTAAATATGAAATTAAACTCTCTCACATTTCGAATAAAGAAAATACAATGCTTCCATGTATAGTCTAAGGAAGTCAATGCACCAGGCATTCCATCTTGAAAAGAAATAATTAGCTCAACGAGAACACGATTCACTAAAACTTCAGCCATCAAAACACCCACTTGACAATGTTCCTATCCCCATCAATATTTTGCATAAAATTTCCCCAAAAGCAACAGAGAAATGGTGATGAAATACTCTTTAGTGAATGGTAAATGGTTCGAATATATCTGCATTTTAATGTTGAAGGAGCTATTTTGAAGCATATTTGTTGTAGTCAATAGGTACCAATTCATTGAAAATCGCACCAAGATCGTCTTTTGTTATTTTGGGTGATACAAATCTTTTGTATCAAGATTGTCTTTTTTACCGTATATATGAGGTTTTTCAGTTTATTTCGTATTACCACGTAATCTTTGTAAATGACATCTCCTTTTGGAGTGAATGGATTTTGTTACGATTATACACATATATGTACTACGTAGTAATTAAATACTGGATGGACAAAAGATCACCAGAAATAATTTGCTTTGCTGGAGCAACTGGAAAGAGAAATCACTCACTATTCGAAAAAAAATTGCGTTATCACTTTAGACTATCAAAAGTCGTGTTTACGCTTTGTGATATGAACCCATCGAAAAGGCCTTTTTAATGGGGTTTATGATATTATTCGTTGAACTGAAGTATACTTTAAAACTCGTGGTTCTCGTGCATGGATTATTTTTGCTCTCGTTCCGATTTTTCCAGTGTGGCGCTGTACTCTGCTAACTCACTTTTCAATTTACCTCAACATGAAGATTATCTCTTTCCTTTCTGCCCTTGCATTCGTTGCTGCAAAATCGGATGAATCGTTTGATTATTATCTTTTGGCCCAAACTTTTCAACCACTTTTTTGCTCTACTGGCAATTATGCTGGGTGTGAAAACCCAACGGAATTCATGAAGACAAACCTGACAATCCATGGATTGTGGCCAAACTATAATGATGGGACTTTTCCCTCCTTTTGTTCTGACGAAAAGTTATCAAAAGCAACAATTGAGGCAATTGGACAAGATACAATTAACACGTATTGGCCAGATGTAAAGACTAACTATGGTACCAATTTCATTTCCAATGAATGGGATAAACATGGTACATGCAGTGGTATGAATCAACTCGATTACATTGGTGCAACAATCGACTTGGAAATTGAGCTTGGTACACCCGAAATTATTTCATCCAATGTTGGCAAAAGTGTTGTTGGTTCTGAAATCCGTAAAGCCTACGGAGGTGATAATATGGTGGCTCTAGTCTGTGTCCATGGTGCTCTATCTGAAGTTCGCACGTGCTACAAAAATACTGAATCCGGTCCTGGGGATCGAATGCCATGCCCAGAAAATATTCTCAAACGTGACAATTGTGGTAAAAAGACTGGCAAAAAGATTGCCATTTACTCGTTTGAAGATTTGTGATCCCTAAAGTCAGAGCAGCAGTTAACGTGTGCATCGTCCTGTTAGTGTCATTAATGAACTCTATGTCTATTGAAATCCAACGATAGTGATGCGTTTGCCATTCTTGCGGCTGCAGCTGTCCTGGTTGAGGACAGAACTGGGGCAGGCAATTTGTCGACCAAGTCCACTAGTTGATGGGTTTTTGCTCCAGCAAGTGCGGACTTCAGATAGGATGCTGTTTTTGCAGACCAATGAGACCATATTTTGACCATACACGGTACGCAATACACTAGCAGCAACCGAGTTGCCAATGTTATCGGAAATAGCTGATGGGGTTCCGATAGTCTTTTCAGCAGTGATAGCAGCGTTAACGTAGTCAAGCTGAGATAAGTTAGAGCATGTGCCATGCTTAGCCCACTCATTTGAGATGAAAGTAGTGCCAAAATCAGTTTTGACATCCGGCCAATATTGGTTGATGGTGTCCATGCCAACAGCATCAATCGTCTCTTGTTTTAAAGGTGTTGATCCGCAGTTTGCTGGGTATGTGCCATCATTGTTGTTGGGCCACAAACCATGAATAGTGAGAGAAGTTTGCATGAAATCCGTTGGGTGATTGCAGCCAGGAAAATTACCAGTTGAGCAAAATGCGGGTTGCCATGTTTGCGATAGAACGTAAAAATCAAAGGCTTGGACAGATTGAGCAACAAGGAAAAGGGCAGCAATAACTTTCATCGTATTATGGGAGGCAAGTAAAATTGAATTGTGAGTAGTTAGTTTTCAGCCCTAGAATTAGTTCAGCCAAACGTATTTTGCCATGATCTGATTTGCGATAATATCACATATCGAGTTTGCACGTCATACAACTCTTGTCACAGTCTTCAAATGTAGCTCTTGGGTTCATTTAAAAGACCCCAAAGGTATTGTGGTTAATTGTACTCCAGTGGTATGATTAGCGTGCATTACCTGAATCTTTTGCTTCGCGGCTATAGCATGGTATCATAATTGAAGATTCAGCCTTAAGATAGTCTGATAATGCCAATAACGACAAAAAACAACCACCTTTTACGCTCGGACAATCTGAGTGGATTTATGATCACTTTAAACATTAAATAGTTTTCGTCTTGCGATTTAATTTCGTTCAGATGCCCAAACTTGATAAGAGAGAAAAATACCCAAAGGTAATTCATTCATATCCAATATTCCCCAGAAGTGGTATTGTCATGGACAACTTGTCGAGTTGAAGACTCAGATTGCACATACGAGAAAAAGTATCCCACTCACAAATGCATAGATAACCTATAACTTAACGAGCTCGCTTTGTCTTTTATTTAAATAATATCTACAGACTAGCATAATTTTGGGAGTATTTTGGTCTGGTAACCATACTGAGCTCCATGCATCTAGGATAACATGCTTGGAGAGCATGGTGAATCTCACAGATTCGAATTAATCACCCAAGCTATTAAACATAACATTTCGGTCAGGTACTGTCGGTATGCTGAATGCGTAGACAACTCAAATATCTACGTTGTCCAACGCTTTTATTCAAGGTTTAGCCTATTGCCTATGCCCTATATGCATACCAGTGCAAAGTGTTAATATACCCATTCGTATTATACTACACATAATAAGCTTTCTTCTTCAAAATCAGAGAGCTTAAATAATCAGAAGTCAGACATTTCAAGTAAATTGGTTATGTAATTGATTTAAATGTTTTAGAGTCATGAGACAAATTAATTCGTAAAAGCATGGACAAAAATTTCTTTCCTTCCTTCTTGGCACAATTGTCTTGACCTGTTATTATATTTGGGCATGCAGTCCCAGATCCCGTGGATGGTTAGATTAGTCTCCATGAAATCAGTTGGGTTATCACATCAGGCGAAGTTCCCAGTGGTGCAAAAGTAAGGTTGAAAAGTTTGTGACAAAACATACGAGTCAAAAACTTGGGTAGAGACATAAGAAGCGATCGAAAGTAGAGCAGTAAAATGCATAATGCCAGTGGGGAAAATTGAAATGTAAATTCAGAGCTAGCTATGAAATTAGAGATTTTTGCTCGTGGAAAAAGCTACGTTGTCTTGAATGTAATACAGACTTATACGTAGTATTTTACGTAAAATATTCAAATACCTATTGCTGCGCAATAAGTTGATGCATATATGCAGCAGTTATCGTATGCTCATAAATCTTCCGAAGTTAATACACCTTTAATAAGATGTATTAACTACTTAAGAATTAAAAACCCCATTAAGATGTGTAACACTTGTAATACTTAATATATCTCTAATTTATATAAGCATCTAAAATAATCCAAATAACTAACCTAACCTTTTAGTTATCAATGGTCAAACAAATTTAAGTGTAGTACGAATAATAGCTTATTAATGAATATAGAATCACGCCAAACTCAATTACGTCAATTACTCAGTAGTAATAACGCTGCATTAATTGCTGAATGAGTAAATGGAAATTTTCTTTCCAGCTTTCTTGGCGCAATTGTCCTCATTAAGAATGATTTGTGGGCATGTAATACGGGAACCAGGCCCCGACCCACTGTTTTTATAACAAGTGCGCACTTCCGATAGAGCACCACTCCCACCGCAAACTAAAGCCACCATGTTAGAGCCCCCATAAGCATCACGAACTTGCGTCCCAACAGCACTACCACCAACATTAGAGGTAATGATGCTTGGTGTACCCAATTGAACTTCCAACTTAATTGTGGCTTTGACATAGTCGAGTTGTTTCATGCCACTACATGTACCATGCTTAGACCATTCATTCGAAATAAAAGTTGTTCCATAGTTTGTTTTCACATCAGGCCAATACGTATTGATTGATTTCATTCCAACTTGATCAATTGTCGATTGAGAAAGTGCCTCATTGGAGCAGTAGGATGGATATGAACCATCATTATTGTTTGGCCAAAGACCATGGATGGTCAGATTTGTTTTCATAAAATCAGTAGGGTTATCGCAACCAGCGAAGCTCCCAGTGGTGCAAAAGTAAGGTTGAAATGTTTGGGACAAAACATAAAAATCAAAAGCTTGGATAGAGGCAAAAGAAGCGATCGAAAGTAGAGCAGTCAAGTGCATGAGTAAATTGCAAAGTGAGTGATTGAGTGAATGAAGGAATTAATGAATCAGACTTCACAGTCCTACAGAAATCTGGGTAGATGCATCAACCACAAACGACTATTTTTGAGATCTGTGTTTCTCAAAATAGTCTATTGTGCACTTTAGAGCATGTCATATTCAAGTATCTATTTGTTTTCTAACTAGAATTGATGCATAAATATCTGATAATTCAAGCGTACCTTTCAACTACAGTGTATTTTGTGAACTAAAAAGGTGCCGTTGAATTAAATATTCAAAGAATCCCGAGTGCAGTGACAACGATGAATCTTTAGATTATGTGCTAAATAGAGTTAATTTTCCTCTGAAATACTCTCACAAATCCCGGCAGTAAATTTGTGAAAAATAGAGTTGTGCCCATTGGGGCACAGCACTAAAGCCATACTCCCGTGCAGCTATTACTGTAGTACGTGTTTTGAGTAAATTTTCAAATTGATATTTGATGAAACTAAATTTGTCGTTAAAATGTTACTATTTCATTTAGTTATCATTAAAAGAGTAGATGGTAATCTTCTTCCCAGCTTTCTTAGCGCAACTATCTTCGTTTAATATGGTTTGGGGGCAAGTGATACGATTACCAGGACCAGAGCCTGTGTTTTCATAGCAAGTGCGAACTTCAGACAATGCGCCATTGCTACCACAAACCAAAGCCACCATGTTAGCTCCACCATATCCAGCACGAATTTGCGATCCAACCGCACTGCTGCCAACATTGGACGAAATAATGTCTGGAGTTCCCAATTGAGTTTCCAAAGAGATAGCAGCATTCACATAGTCAAGTTGTGCCATATCACTGCAGGTACCATGCTTAGACCATTCATTCGAAATAAAAGTCGTCCCATAGTTTGTTTTCACATCAGGCCAATACGTATTGATAACATCCATTCCAACTTGGTCAATAGTTGATTGTGATAGAGTTTCATCGCTACAAAAACTTGGGTATGAACCATCGTTATTGTTTGGCCAAAGACCATGGATAGTTAGATTAGTTTTCATAAAATCAGTTGGGTTATTACAACCAGCAAAGTTCCCAGTCGTACAAAAGTAAGGTTGAAAAGTTTGGGACAAAACATAAAAATCAAAAGCTTGGATGGAGGCAAAAGAAGCGATCGAGAGTAAAGCAGCTAAATGCATGGTGTAGAAGGGGCAAATTGTAAAGTGAATGAAATACGAGGAGAATTAAAATTACAGTCCGACTTGAGTCTGTATTCATTTCCTGAATGGAATGGGTATCGTGCGATAAATAACGCAACCAATCGTATCCTTATTTTTCACTTCATTATTACTACTTAACCAAACAAAACTATTGGGATTAGTACTACTGATTAAGGATCGTGTGCTTTATGTACTACTAAAATAATCCTCTCGTTGTGAATTAGTCCAATTTTGCACACAACTTTGGGTGATTTATCTGTATGGATTTCAAGCCTGTACTTTTAGGATCTGAGTCTGATTTCATATACGTCCACACAACGATGTTTGGTATCCACTTCGTTGATCCAAACAATTACGACACAAAAATAAATTTTGTCAAATCAATACGAATTTCAAGAACTAAGGAATCCTTGAGGAACAATTGGATTCCAAAATCATGTTCTTAACTCAGATCAACGACATCGCATACGAATAACAACCACATATGTAAGACAGCTGTGTTGTATTGTCTTGTCAATGAGATTCTGAAAGATTCGTTAACTCAAGTTAATGTGATACACAGGCAGAAAATGTTTACCACTCATTTCGTACCAAGCTCTGAGTTCTGAGTCTGTGAAGTCAAAGTTGTTGAATTTTTTAGCAATTGACCAAATTTTTATTCATAACACATTGGTGGTGCATAGGACAAGTCAGAAAAATTGACATGGTTAAAGCATTCTTCTTCAAGCAAATTTTGATTTCATTAACCATCATTAAACAAATTGTTGGTTGAATCTTGTAGTTTATGAAAATCACTGCTAGATGAAGACAATGCACACCATTAAACTAAATGAACAAATTCTTTGGTAAGATCATTGGGCGTAGATCACATTCACATAAAAAGAATAGGGGAAACTCGACAATATGACCACGAATCTGTTTGAGCTCATGAACTTCAGGTAGAACTTTGTCGATGATATCCCGCATATGAAACTTTGGTTTATGAGGTCGAGGATTGTCTTCATCATCTCCAGTTGCAAGTACAATACGAGAAGATTGCATACGGAAGATTGATCGTAAATCACGATCAGAAGTTGTTGATTCTTGACGACCCATAAGATAGTTTTTGCGTTCAGCAGCAGCAATTAAAATCCATCGGCGACGACGAACCCAACGATACCATAATGGCTGCGAACGAATTTTGTCAGGGTTTGATAGAAAGTTTCTGAATGAAAATGCATATTGCCAGCCTTCACGATCACATGCACCAACAGTCTTATCAACTCGCCAAGCCGATGGATCTGGTTGAAAATCTTCAAATGGAGCTCCTGATTCATCCGTCCACGAAGAAACTTCACCACCATGAACACTTGCAGCTTTCCAGCCTTCGCCCCAACCATATCTAATCACATTAAGTCTAATACCAAATTACCATAATTTACCTTTGATTTTCATAAATCACTGTCACGTCTTCATAGACGTGATCTTCAGGCACATTCATTTCATAATATGATCGCAAACTATCAGTAGGAAGGCACCGGAAAACACGTTCATAAATGTCAGAGTTCTTATGAGCAATAGAAAGTAGTTGGTCCCAAGACTCATCACTGATAGGATCAGCTAGTTCAGTACCAACATGTTCTTCAAACAAACGACAACGAAAGGAATGCGCAAATTTTCCAACACGGAATGGTTCACCATCCCATGTAACACTTGATAATTCATGGTCTTCCAAGACAACTGCAATTTCAGAGTCACGATCCCCGCACATACTACGATCATTCAAATTGGCTGAGCCTAACAAGATATTTAGTAAATTAAGTCTTGTGTATATTTCATACCCATAATTGTAGTTCGGTCGTCAGCAATCATAAGCTTACTGTGGATGTAAATTTGTTCATTTACAGCAGTACCACCAAGAATTGCATTTTGACGTAAGCCGAAGAACGAGATATATTTGTGTGGATCGGGCATTTTAGTTCTTAAACGCTCCAACAATGAATTGCCACCACGACAGATAGTTGTGTACTAGGATAATATTATGAGTCATCGACAAATAAGGTTGAGATATTACCTGCCAATGCATCACAGCTCGAAGACTAGATGAATCTTTTGATGTCACAGCACCTTCAAAAGCAGGCATTAGAGGAAGCACAACGACAATGCGAAATGTTTTTTCAGTCTCATGAGCCTTGACGATACGTTGATACAAAGCTTCAAGAATACGATTTGACACACTTGGGTCATTTTCAAAACCTGACACAAAAAATTGGTTCTATCGTGTACAGAGGAGAGGGTCAGTCATAATGAGTTATCAATGTTAGTTTACCTCAATGTAGATAAATCGCTTGGCATTCTCAATGATATGAATATAAGCATTTTGAATACTGTGTTCTGTTTTAATCCCTCCAGACCATGGGCTCATACTACGAACAATTTGGCAGTGGCAAGCAGCAGCATATTTTTCATTAGTTGGCATCCATCGAGTAACTTCACGTTGGCGAATTTCACTGCCTTCTTCCATAGCGAATTCATCCTCAGAAAATTGAGTTGGTTGCACTGGTACATGAACCATTGGAAGCAATGCTGGTCGACGATATTTTGGTCGACGTCGATTGAACATGGCAACATACTTCTTTTGCAAAGTAAAATTCCATCGGTGGATGAAATGACGGGCAACATCCATAGCTGCCAAACCCTCCAGTCTAGAGGGATCATGAAATCAATTTAAATTATAAAAATTATACCTGCAATGAACATCGTGCCAAGGCATACGGGGCTCCTTTTTGCGATCAATAAGATCAGTATCACCATTGATAACATCAGCGAAATCCTTCAATCGAGGGTTTGAGTAGTCTTTGCCCACAAAGAGTGGATTCTTGGAAGTATCAGCAAGTGGATGAGCATGGGTATCATAACTACAGTAGTGTTAGATGATACTTTTTGTTCGATATGCACCGTCCAAGACAAATATCAAGACCACCAACAAAGGCAACTTGTTGATCAATGACAACAATTTTTTCGTGATGAGACCAATACTGAGGAATCAATACAAAATCAGGATGGCGAAGAACGTGAATACGAGGATGAAGCGTATTCAAATGATTCTTGGTAAAAAGACTATCATTTGGCAAAAACATTCGATGTTCTTTGTACACCAAAATAAAGACTTCGACTCCACGTACAGCCGCATCAACGAGTACACTATAACTTTTAAATACAAATCGTACTCTTAAAGATATACCTGTCGAGTTTGACAAGATCATCACCACGAACCATAGGATAATTTGGAGTGATCCACCAGCCAGCAATAAATACTTGTTTATTAGCCATTCGAATATGTTCAACCATATTTCCAAAGGCTTCTTCACCATCAACTAAGTGTCGAGCCATGCTCATTCTTTCATTGCCTAACCATGGTTTTAAGCAAAATTAAAAATCAATTTTAAAGTACCAACAGCAGGGCGTACTGGAGCAAATGATTGAAAACGTTGATCTGATGTGTGACTAAATTCACACTTGTCCATAGTATCAACAAGAATGTCATGAAGATGAGTCCATTGAGGAAGGTTTTTCATATCAATTTCAATAATGGCACCAGGTGTAATAACATGCAAACCATCCATCATCCAATGCAAACCATTTCGAAGTAATGTACTTCTTGTGACAGCAACATGAGGTTGAAATAAAATAACTTCAGAAGGCTGCGTATCACTCATATCTTTAAAGAAAGCAATTGAGGTTGGTTTAATAACCATCCATCGTCGATGACGCAACAAATATTGATAACAAATTGCAATAAAATATAGTCCAGGAATGACAGAAAATATTGATGCCAATACAACATAACCATCGTCCATTTCAGGTACTGATCCACTATGTGTAAAATACACACAAAGTTTAAATGATAAAAGTGGAATTGCTACACAAAAAAATAGGACGATAAAAATTTCTGTGACCCGAATAATATTATCTTTGGTAAAATGAAATCCAATAAAACTTGATCGACCATGTAATGTGCCTTCACGTGATGGAACATATCTCATTTTGACCCATCCTTCAGCAATACTCATTCCATACCTAAAATTCAAAAAATTAATTTAAAAAAAAATCATAATTAACATACTCGGCACTAAAACGTAAAGCACCAAGTTCTAAAAACTCAAGCATTTTACCATGATTTCTTACAGAATCATGAGCAAGTAAAGAATCCAAATATCGTTCAAGAATAGGAATTGAAGATGCTCCTAATTGTACACTTCCATAACCAAGTAAACGTGGTGGAAATGTAAACAATTGAGAAAATCGCAATACTCTTTGTAAGGTTAAATGCAATAAAAACATTTTATGAGTTGTTGTACGAATACGCCATACAAATTCATCATAATTAAACTAGAAAATATAAGACAATATTGTATATAGAAATAATTACCTCAATCGTATACAGATTAAATTCATAGAACCAGTGTTTAATACGGTCCACTTGCACTACTTTAACTGTAGGTGGTTTGTCCAGATGAATTGCATTTTTTCTCTTTTCGTTTTGTTTTTCATCCGCAGCCGGTTCTGTAGCGTACGTCGCGGTACTCATTGGAACTAATGGCACCCCTTCCGAAGCTCTCATCTCCGGACGCTCCTCCACTGAATTCGCAGTCAGAAGTGGCGACTCCATTTGATGAAATACAATGTATTATGTGTCTCACAAGGTGCGTTCATTTCAATATTGAATTATCTATGCAGTCTCTCAATACAAAATATATCAGCGCACGTAATGGAGTTGTGTACTTGATTAAGACAACAACATGACAATCCGTACAATTACACTATGATATACAATTGTGAATTTATCATGATTTCTTTTGCCTTAATTGTGCTAGAAATAAAGATTTGTGTATAGATAACACAATGCTATGCATGCCTATACGTGGTTTTTACCATGTCCTTACAATTGGGACATGAGACTGATAGATAGATACAATTTCACAGTATTACTGATCCAAGGTTTTTATCAATTTTTTTGTGGATACATTTTGGTTATCATTTACTGATTGATAGGAATATTGAATTGAATTATTCAAGAAACTTTATACAACTAAAGAATGAGAGTTAATTATCGTCTTGGTACTGATGAATTGGAGATTCATTGTGTTCACTAACCCAATCGTATAGTGTGGTGGAGTGATGAAGGGATGGAGAAAGTATCGGCATTATGATAGTATCGAAATAAATGATTTGGGTGGGTTGAGGTATGGCTTTTTGTTGAGAGTTCTTTTTA
>JNBS01002061.1:0-24374 GCA_002081575.1 Thraustotheca clavata | reverse complement strand
TAAAATGGCTTTTGATAGTTTACGTGGAATGCAAGTTGATTCTGATTTGGATGGTCAAATTGAAATATCAAAAACTATTATACCACCAAAAACATTTAAATCAAATCGAGGTGGACAAAAATGGCCAAACAAAATTACTTTTGTATACCCTGAAGAATTAGTTAAAGAATTTATACCAAAAAACAAACGATCAAAATGTGAACGATGTCAACGTTCCTTTACACTCTTTCGACACAAGTATCATTGTCAAACTGTAAGTACTTGGATATTAATTGTGATATTTTATTATGTTGTAGTGTGCTGAAGTTTATTGCAGTCATTGTACAACAAATCAACTTGCACTGCGTCCTGACGGACAGTCATCGTTTGATGTGACGATGTGCTGGACGTGTGTTCATATTGGAGTAGTCCAATCCAATTTTAAAAACTGCAAAGTTATTCAAAAAGCTGTCATGGCTTTATTTCATGATCCCCATTATCCTCCTCCAAATACAAATCAATTGGAGCATCGGATTCTACGTCTCGAAGCTGCACATGTTGTGCCTTATGATCGATTAATGCGCAAGAAATTATGGGTCTCACTTAAAGACCGATCAAATTGTCGTGCTTGTCATGATAAATTTCGTTTTATCATGCGTAAAGACCATTGTCGTTTGGTACAATTTAATTTTCCATTGGCAATTATCTAATCTTGTTGTAGTGTGGTGAAGGATTTTGCTTTATGTGCCTCTACGATATTCTCGTGTCAGATGTACCCAACTATGATGAATGGCAAGTTGTTCCTGTATGCCAAGCATGCAGTACAAACACAACCAAACGTATTGAAAATGACACTGCAAGCAGATACGTTGCTGCGTCCACAGTATCTCGTTCAGTAGCTCCACGTATTCGTGCAGCTTCTGAAGCACCTCCAAATTTCACACGAAAAAATACTTTGGCTACACTTAAATCTCGACCAAATGAATATCGACGTGGTTCAAATCCCGACATGCTCAATGATTATCCTCTCGACTATAGTTGGGGTTGTCAATGGCCTAAAGCACCAACTTTACCTCATGAAGCTGAACGACTCCAAGCACTTCGAAGTTTTGCCATTCTTGACACTCCACGAGATGATGTATTTGATATCATTTGTGAACTTGCTTCAAATGCTTTAAAATGTCCAATTGCTGCAGTAAGTCTTATTGATTCTGAACGTCAATGGTTTAAAGCTAGCGTTGGTCTTGCTCAAAGTGAAATTCCACGTGATGTTGCTTTTTGTGCCCATACAATTTTCTTTCACGACACGATGGTAGTGCTCGATGCAAAGAAAGACAAACGATTTGCAATGAATCCTCTTGTGACTGGACCTGCAAGTGTTCGCTTTTATGCTGGAGCTCCAATTATGACTCCATCAGGTCAACCTATTGGTACAGTGTTTGTATTTGATAGTGAGCCAAGACAACTTGGATACAGTGATATTGCTACATTGGAAAAACTAGCCATGGTGGCGATGAAAAACATTGAGGATCGTAAGGAAATCGCATCAATCTTATCACCACCACCAACTTTACCTTCTGTGCCTGAAGCTTCTGTTGATATTGAGTCTTCAAATGTAAGCACTGAAGCTGTCGTAGCACAAAAACAATCAACAAGTCCAAAGGAAGACAAGAAAAACCCACTGGAAAATATGCTAATGGATTTACTCTGTCGAACGACAGACACGCAACAACAATTAGCATCCCAACAATGTGCCATGTTTCAAACTCTGGGGCAACACACAGCTGAACTTGATCGTTTAGCACACGTAGCAAGGCGAATGGAAGCCGAATTGTTTAAAGAGCCCGAAGAAGAAGAGACTTTTGTTTTAAAGTAGATAATAAAGGAAATAGTTAAAGACACACGCTCGCACGTCTTTACTAGTTTGTTGGCACACTTAGTATTTCATGCGACGTAGTCCGATCGTCATCGAAGACGAGTACAAGGAGAACGCGAGTTGCTTTCGTTGTTCCAAGCCCTTTACGCTCTTCAGGGCCAAGCATTACTGTCATGTTGTATGCATTCGTTCTTGATTCAGCTCTTCTTATCGTCTTTGTCTAGTGTGGCGAGGCCATTTGCAATAGCTGTCTCTGGGCACTGCCCCTCGAGCCTGTTCGACAGCCCCATCATGTGTGTGTGAGCTGCTACTTCATCGATAAGAGGATCCCAACACCAGAAAACAGAGGAGGGCGTGTAGAAATCGTAAGCAATGTGGCTCATGTCGATGATGATACATACTCGAGTGAAGAAGAAGACCAGTTTCCATCAAACCCGATCGTTTGGCCACCTAAACAAACCCATCGAGCAGGATTATATCGCAGGAATACAATGCAAAGCATTGGAAGAACACGTTCGATACCATCGCCACAAAAAGCATTAACAAGGCACATGTCAACACCAATTTTGAAATGTCCAAGTTTATTGACGTATATTGCACATAAATATCTTGTGCCTCCACATGAAATGGTACCTAAAAAACAACGTACAAGATGTGATCGATGCTATCGAGCATTTACGATCTTCCGACATAAAAATCATTGCCACACTGTAAGTTGAAAGAATTTTTACTTGCATTTTGATACTTGCCACGTAGTGTGGTCAAGTTTTTTGTGGCTATTGCACGTTGATTCAATTGGCATTGCGTCCTGATGGAAAATCATCATTCCGTGTACGTGTTTGTTGGACTTGTGTTCGCATCGGCAGCGTCCAACTTCATTTTGGCAATTGTCAATCCTTACAACGCATTGTCATGGCTCTATTTCACTATACTCAACCACCAAATACGTTGCAAATACCTGATCGTGACGTCTTGACCAAAGTGTTGCGTTTAGAAGCACGTAGTATTGTGCCGTACGCTCTGGTTGTGCCCAAGAAAAAATGGATTCCATTTAGTGAACGATCAATGTGTCATGCTTGCAAAGAAAAATTTCCTTTTGTTATGAAAAAAGAGCACTGTCATGTGGTAAAAAGAGCACTGTCATGTGGTATGTATTGAAAGCATTAAAGATGTTTATGTATCATTATAGTGCGGTGAAGCCTTTTGCTACAAGTGTTTGAATGAAATATTATTGTCTGATATTCCTGATAAAGTGGAATGGGAAGTGATTCCAATTTGTCAACTATGTCGTCAGAATTATTGGACCCGTGAAAACAGCACACTCACGTAGTGAATTCGTTAACAATTTTGAGCTTAAATGAACGTATTTAATCCACGTCGCTTCCAACATTAGTTAACTTCAGAAAGATTACACTCAGGGAATATTCTCGACAACAACTTTTATGCGTTAACTCATCACTTTTTTACCCTTTCTTTATCCCTTTGCTCAACTCATTGTCAAATGGAAAAGCTATCGCTCACTGATCGTGTTTCCCAAATCTTAAAGGATAGATCTTGCTGCAGTGTCTGTCGTCGAAAATTTTCCTATTTTCGAGGTAAACATAATTGTAATCGGGTAAGTTGTCTAGCTAACTATTGTGGTATTATGATAATACTCTAGTGTACTCGAGAGGTGTGTTGGGAATGCATTCGTTGGGCTCCTCTTGAAGCTCAAGGAAAAGATGTTACTGTGTGTGAACCATGTTATACAACACTTAAACCCAACTCGGTTCCAGGCCAATTAACTCGTCCATCGATTAAACCATTTTCAAAGCCTTTTATCGGTGTTAAAGAACTTCTTGGTTCAGCTAACGTCATTCCAAAGCGTCAACGAGTACGTTGTGGTCATTGTTATCGTCCATTTACAATTTTAAGTTTGCGCTACAATTGTCGTACGGTATGTCATTTTCATTAAATCATTTTTTCATTATCATATTGTCTAGTGTGGCGATGTATTTTGTAGAGATTGTACCCAAAGTGCATTAGCTTTAAGCCCTGATGGACAATCTGCATTTGATGTTACAGTGTGTCGAACATGCTCCATCATAGGATTACATGAAGGAAATTACAAAAATTGCATTGTACTCCGAAAGCAAACAATGTCTTTATTTCATGATGCTGATTTCCCATACAATACAATCCACATGGATAAAGATGATGTTGTATTGCAAATTCTTGATCTTGATACAAAAGATATTATCCCAAGTACACGACTCGTTGCCAAAAGCAGAATGGTGCCACTAGCTGAACGTACAACGTGTCACTCTTGCAATGGAAGATTTCCTTTTATCTTACAAAAGAACCATTGTGTCACGGTAGGTAAATTTTGTATGGGATTGTTGTTTACTTTATATGTTTAGTGTGGTGAAGCTTTTTGTTTTGTGTGCCTTGTGCATAGATTTGTAGCTACACGACCAGGTCATGGAAGTATGTATATGACATCACAATGTATTCAATGCAGTGCCAAGCAAGCTGCACATGCAAACTATTTACTTTACGGTGATGATGAACCACCAGAACCAGTGATAATATTACCAGATCTTAAAATGTATCAAGTAGAAGTTAACCTTTGGAGCTATCCATGGCAACAGCCACCACTTCTACAAGATGAAAGTGAGAGAGAAAAGTGCCTTGAAAGCTACAATATTCTCAACACAGTTGGTGAAAAAGAGTTTGATTTTATTTGTGATTTTGCTGTTTACACACTAAAGTGTCCTATTGCTGCCGTAAGCTTTATGGCTACCGATCACCAGTGGTTTAAAGCTTGTGTTGGTTTACGTGAAAATATCATACCAAGAAATGTGTCCTTCTGTGCACATGTCATAGCGTCCAAGGAGCCTCTAATTGTTTTAGACACGCTTAATGACGAACGCTTTGTAAAAAATCCATTAACACAAGCTGGAATTCGCTTTTACGCTGGAGCACCAATTATTGCATCCACTGGTTACGTTGTCGGCACAGTGTTTGTATGTGACCTTGAACCCAAAGAAGCCTTTGACCACACTGTACAGCTTTGTACTTTGGCTGATATGGCTTTAATGAGCTTGGAAGATCGTATTAGTGACATTTAATCTAATAGTCCATAACTTGTAGACCCTAAACCCTGTTCTATCTTAAGTTAATTAACTATTAATTGTTCAGTAGTGGATATGACAACAGTCTTGTCGACATTGCTATTCAAGTACGTAAACGTGTGATAAAAATTTCAATTGCTCGTAAATGAAGTGTCTATTGCTCATGTTCAACTCATTTTCAACAACTACAGTATTTTCGTGGAAGTAGATACATGATTTATTAGCTTATGATGTTGTGCTTATGATAAACAATGGTAACACGTTTTAATTGTTGTCCCAGAGAATATGTTGCTGCGTATACACGAGTCTTAATAATCCTCCACATCATTCCTATATAAGGATAAAAAAGCATTGAGAAATCGAGCAACTAAATCATAGTTAATAGATGAAATCTTCATGTTTCTATGTCACAAACGAATTTGTTTGGTTAGTATCCTCAGCCATATCAAACCAACAAGAAAAGTAAGAACTGTGAACATTTTAAAAACATCCTCCATCCTCCTCATAGACATGTAATGTACAAAAGTTGGAGTAAGTAATCCCCGAGTTTTCTTAGCTTTTTTGCTTTAAATCAATGACTAAAATGTCCATTGAATAATCAAAATACATGATTCATTTCTAGTCAAAGTACCATTAAGTCAAATTGTAAATTCAAACAAGAAACTAAAAGGAAAAGCGTCGAGATAAAAACCCGTGATTTAGACATGCTAATTCTTCTGTGAGAAGAGTACGATCAGACACATACTCCACTACTACAGTCATCGTTGGTTCACTGTACCTGGTAAATAGACAAGCAGTTGAGCTACCCAACTGGTTTGATATCTCGACGCATCTTTGGATTTTGATTGAGATGGAAGACACAAGACGACACCGATGGGCACTTAAAGACCATTTATTAAGCCTTACTCATCTATTGCCACACCAAAAACATTCACCTGTCATCAATGCTTGCTTTGTGTGTCTTCGCAAATTTTACCTTATTCGACCGAAACATCGATGTCCTCTGGTATGTATCAAACCTATTTCTTTTCTTAAGTGTTTGCTTAGTGCTGTGAAATTGTATGTAGTCGATGCACGTGGTCATTACATATTCAAGGACGAGACCGACAATTCCACCAAGTTGTTGTTTGTGTGAGCTGCTATTTTGACAAACGTATTCAAGATTTAGTGCTAAGTCCTGATGATGAACCTTACGAGTCTTTTTCTAATGATCGAGATGAAGATGATGATACTTCCTCAAATGATGGTGATGAAGATTCATATTCTGAAGATGTTTATCCTTGGTCACCTACAAGTGAACGACTAGATGTGGTTGAAAGAAAAAGTATATTTGATCAAGTAACACATTTAAAACCATTGCCAGAACAAGTTCCAGAGCAAATACCAAGGCGAAAACCATCACGTTTACGCCCTCGACGGTATGCATTTGTTAAACGTGACGATTTATTGCCCAAGTCCGAATTAACACCCAAAAAAGAATGTACAGAGTGTGAACGCTGTCAACGTTCATTTAAAGTGTTGAATCGCAAATATCACTGCCACACTGTAAGTTGTCAAGCTTATATTGAATTAATTCTTGTGTCTAGTGTGGTAATGTTTTCTGTAGCCATTGCTCAATTCACCAATTTACAGCTAAAGGAAAAGGTCATGCTCTTAGCCGTGTACGAGTGTGTTGGACATGCGCGCATGTCAGTATCATTCAAAGTAGCTTCCGCAATTGCCGTCGAAAGCAACTAACTGTGAGCACTTTATTTCATGACCCAACATTTCATCCTGTTCAAGCAAGAAATGTGGAAGGACGTGATATAGTCACTAGTGTTTTACAACTCGAAGCCAGCTCTGTAATACCATATCAAAAAGTGCTTTCTAAGCACCAAAAACATCAAAGTTCATGGAGAGAATGTCATGCATGTGAAGGACGTTTTTTGTTTTTATTGAGTAAGACATTCTGTCGAATGGTACGTCTTTCCTCAATTTTCTAATACTGATTCTAACGTAGTGTGGTGAAGCTTTTTGTCCATCTTGTTTGGAAAATACTCTAGTATCTACAGCACCATCAGCTCCAGAAATGTCAAAAGTTAAAGTATGTCAAGCTTGTCGACTTCGACATTGTGAAGATGTTACTAAGCGCTTTTGTGGACTAACAACTCCATAAACAACTCAATTTAATGTCGTATTTACTTATAAGTGTGCATAATGAATCATATTTAGCTGAATTTCATGGTGATTCCTTTGATTTTGATACCAAATACTTGGATGACAACTTTTTAGTTTGGCGACATGACATTGTACAGAGGCTTGGACAGAAAATTACTTGATATATTTAATATAATAATGTTATAACTTGATTTTTAACGTGTTACAGTTGTAAATTGTGTCCTTTCTAACAGTTATGATGGTCTCAGATCAGACACGTTTATTGCAATGAACGACATTGGTCCTGAACGATTAAATCCTTCGCAATTCATTCCATTGAAAGAACGTGGAGCTTGCAATGTATGTACAAGTTCCTTTACTTCTTTACAAGACAAATTCAATTGTATTTTTGTAAAATTTTCAATATTTTTAACATTGTGTCATTTTGATCTGTAGTGTGGTCAGGTCATTTGCAAGAATTGCATGCAAATCAAGTCAATTGAAGACCGTGCAGTGAATATTTGTGTAAAATGTGCTCCAAATACACCTTCAGGTACACTATCATTGACATCAATGATTGATTTCCTATTAGAAGCTAATGTTGATGAAAATGTTGCTGATGTACTCAGTACAGAACAATGGAATAATGCCCACCACTCGCCACATTCACAATTAGCATCAAATGGATTTCCATTAATACAAGAGGAATATCTACTTGCACCTGAGAAATTAATGCCAATGAATACAAGAACACATTGCCATCGTTGTTGTCGTCAATTTGGGATATTACGTCGCAAGTATCATTGTCGAACAGTAAGATATTCATTCAATCTTGATTTACAATTTACAATTTAGTGTGGTGATGTCTATTGTGCTCATTGTACATTAACCCAAGTTGCAACAAGTAGTACCAATACTACAAAAGAAGTGACTGTTTGTTCATTATGTTATCATGTTGCTCTTGTCGAAGCAACGTATGCAAATGTACATGAACAAAGTCAAAAAGTACTTGAAAATCTTCATAATACAAACTACAATCCATCCACCACGAATCCATTTGAACAAGATACTTTGACAAAAGTAATGCGATTTGAATTGTTTGACATTCTTGGCAATGAAGCTTTAATTCCACGCAATCAATGGGTTTCAACAAAAGAAAAAACCCAATGCAATAAATGCCATCGACGAGTTCCATTTATCTTGTACAAAAGTCATTGTTCCATGGTAAACAATTTTATTGACATTTCTGAATTTATCATAGTGTGGAGAAGCATTTTGTGTATTGTGTTTGCATAATATCCTACTCTTAAAAGTACCAAGCAAGATGGAAATGCAATTGATTTCAGTCTGTACAATTTGCAAAGAAATTCACTATAGCTTTATTGATCAACGATTTTGTTCATCCATTTCAACACCTTAAGCAGAATAATTCATTTATACTTGTAAAGTGTCAGCACCATGTCGCAATCAATAGTAATGATATGCTATCCACATGCGGGATAAACACACGAAGCTTATCGTTGAAGGGAGAGCACAAGTGTTTCTTTATGCAATGGTTAAAGGGGTGACTATCACTGACGCAGTTGCCAATATGACAACGCTTGCACGTAAAACAAGCCGTCGATGGACAATTAATCAAGCTGATTTAATCAATACTCTCAAGCACACACCACTTAAAGATATAAGTACATGTACAGCGTGTCTTCGCAAGTTTTCAATCTTTCGTTCCAAGTACAATTGCGCGTTGGTCCGATTCTCTTCTGTCATGAATTTGTAGTTAAATGTGAGTAGTGTGGCAAAGTCATGTGCCGAAGTTGCGTACTCTATTTACCAGTCCAAGACAATCAAGCTGCTAAACATATTTACGCATGTGAACTTTGTTTATTTCATGAACAAGAAAATAGGGATCAACCTCCATTTCAATACATCTATGAACGAGAAGAAGAACCAACAGATTGTCTATCTACAAAAGAACAAGTGTCCGAGACATCTTTACCTCATTCTCCTCAAGAAATTGTATCTGCGTATAATCCACAAGACTCGGAAGCAATGACACCGATGGAATCGCCAAAAGTAATTGAAATGACACCAAATACTGGAAATCCAGGTCCTAATCGCATTACGTTTATTACCCATGATGAACTCACATTACCAATCAAGAAAGCATCTAAATGTACACGATGTCTACGTGCTTTTGGCTTTTTTCGACGACAATCAGCATGCCATACTGTAAGTTGATGAATTTTTATCTACAATGTTTGACAAGGAATTGTTAGTGTGGCAATATGTTTTGTGGGCATTGTACTATGACAAAACTTGCATTGAGACCTGATGGACAATCTTCGTATGATGTTACTGTGTGTAA
Organism: Thraustotheca clavata; assembly: GCA_002081575.1. Lineage (NCBI taxonomy): Eukaryota > Oomycota > Saprolegniomycetes > Saprolegniales > Achlyaceae > Thraustotheca > Thraustotheca clavata. Next base: position 14,905 of record JNBS01002061.1, on the reverse strand, counting down.
AACATGTATTCATATTGGAATGATCCAAACCAACTTCAAAAATTGCAAAACTATGCAAAAGTTGGTCTTGGAACAATTTCATGATCCAAATTATCTTCCACCAACTACTGATGGTACAGAATATGATGATTTAACAAAAATCATGCGTCTCGAATGCTTTGATATCATTGCTTATGATCATTTAATTGGAAAAGAAAATTGGGTCTCAACTAAAGACAGAACACAATGCCTCAAATGTAAAAATCGTGTGCCTTTTGTCATGTATAAAAGCCATTGTCACGTGGTACAACAAAATCATGATTTCCTGACATATTTATTGATTTGTAGTGTGGAGAGGCGTATTGTCTTGTTTGTTTACATGAAATTCTGGTCACAGCTATTCCAAATCAAGCAGATATGCAAGTTGTGCCTATTTGTCCATCGTGCCACACTACTCATTATGACAATGTCACCCATCAATTCTTTGGGACTCCTGCTTCATATGCCCAACACCGAGAAAGTTTGTCTTCCACCTCGGATTCATTTAATCCTGGCACACCACCATTGCCAGATAATGTGCCCATGTCACCAGCTAAATAGCTCTAATGATTCTAATGACGTAATTCTTTGATTCATCCATTACAAAAAAGCACTAAAAAGGCATATAAATGTTCAAGATAAAGACATCAATCGACGATGAAAAAGTCGTCTATTCTAATGCTACACAGCCAGGACATTTCCCGTTCTTCATTCAAGGAATAAATAGCTACTTAATCAGCTTCTCGGGCGTCCAATTTTGCTTCCATACGCTTAACAGCATCAGCTAATTTGTCTATTTGGGCTGTATGCTGACCAAGGGTTTGAAACATTGCGCCTTGCTGGGTAGCAAGCTGTTGCTGGGTTTCAGTTGTACGACAAAGTAAATCCATCAACATTGTTTCCATCTTTGGACCAGCAACAACTTGACCATCAGCACCATTTTGTACAACAATTTCTTGAGAATCTTTAGGCTGTGAAAACCCAGCAGGTACGATAGCTGCAGCATCGTCTTCTGTAATTACAGGAGCAGCAAGTGGCTTCATTGATACATCAGCAGGAGTTGCCACAGCATTCTTACGATCTTCCAAATTCTTCATAGCAACATTGGAAAGCTTTTCAAGCGTAGCAAGATCACACGAATGACGAGGTTGATTATCAAACACAAACACAGTACCAAGAATTTGTCCTTGTGGTGTAATAATTGGAGACCCAGCATAAAATCGAATACTTGCTGCTCCTGTAACAAGTGGATTCTTGGCAAATCGCTTATCTTGAAGCGTGTCAAGGACTACCATCGGTTCCTTGGAAACAATAGTATGGGCACAAAACGAAACATTACGTGGAATTTCAGTTTGTGCCAACCCAACACTTGCTTTAAACCATTGACGATCTTTATCCATCAAACTGACAACAGCAATAGGGCATTTTAATGCATTGGATGCAAGGTCACAAATGATATCAAATACATCTTCCGGTGGTGTATCTAAAATATCAAAGCTTCGTAAAGCAGCAAGACGTTCTTCTTCATTTTTAAGTACTGGGGGTTTTGGCCATGGATATCCCCAGCTAAAATCAAGTGGATAATTATATTCACTTCCTGGTTCATAAGCAGAACAATAACTACGTTGTTCCACAAATGAATTTGGTGGTGACGATCGAAATGTCGAATCCGACATTTTCGACATACTTGGACTGGCTTCGACCGTCTTGTTTGAATATCGCATCGCTTGATCGCCTGCAACACGTTCCAAGCCCGAATTATGAGGTTGTTGTGGATTTCCACCACCAGCTTGGTTAAGAATGCATGACATACATACTTTAACTTCTGTTCGTCCTTTTACAGGTAAATCAGCAATTTTCTTTAGTAAACAATTGGCACATACAACTTCCCCACACTACAAGAATATAATAATTCCTTTAATAAATTGAATATGTTATTCTTACCACTCGGCAATGGTGTTTACGTCGAAAGTTATGGAAATTTCTTGTACAAACATGACAGCGATGTCTTTCAGCATCTTGAACCCATTCATCTTGATGTTTTAACTGATCCATCGTTAATACATCCGTTGATCTACTGTTGACACGCATCGCTTCTTGTTTGTTCATAGCCGCCATCTCCACGACGGGGAAACTTGGGAAATACGCACAAAAACAAATAAAACCGTCTCCGCCTCCTCTGCCTTACTCAATTAAATACGATGTCTTAATTTGATTAAAGTATAAAAGGTTCATTTAAGTACGTAAAGTAAGTACATTCCATCTGGTATTTTTAAAGGATAAATGTAAAAAAATCTTTTTTTAAAAATATTTCTTTAAATGTCTTTAATTGTATTATTTGCGTGTGTCTTTATTACAAGGGAAGAGGAAGAAATTTGAAATTGAAAGGAATGTGTATATTACAATAGATTACAATAGATAATAGTATTAAGTAATAAGAAAAACAAATAGAATAGATATAATAACATATCAAAAGTAGATAAGATAATGAATAAAGACTGCTAGAAACACGACGCTTCCAATGAAAGTGAGCCAGATAATTAAAAGTGTGCGTAATTTGATCCATCAGTTAATGTACATGTGATGTCTTCTCGATGAAGTTGAAGTTAGTAGTGAATTTAAGTGTCTTTTTATTGAACCCAGTTAAGTGTGTTACATCAGACCTTTTACACATTAAAGATAAATGTTAATGCTATGGCGTTCATAGACAAGAATATCAATTCGTATACTATTGTTGATAGCATCACACTCATCACGTTTCCATCACACTTGTCCATTTTTCACCATTACCTATTTTCATTACAATATGGTCCACGATCATATTTTATACCTTAAAATGGTCAGATTTCAACTTGACATGTTTAAAGTGTTAAATTGAAATATTTTGATATTAAATATAATAATCAAGTGTACATATTTGTACATCGCCTTCAGTGTCTTTTATTTGAATAAAAAATATGATCACATTAGATTTTTGAATAGAGGTATGACATTTGAGACATGAATTAGTCACCACATGTCACAAAAGGCTCAGTAAAGTAATAAAATACAAATGTATTTGAATTAAAGTATACTGAAATGAAATCCGTCTTTTTATGAACTTAGTTTTTCAGTCACTTGCTCAAGATGCCCCGCGATAGCCGTACGGACATGCTCATGGCACGGAATATGAACGATGTTTTATCTGCGGATCAAATTAAAAACAATACCGAATGGGTTCCTGATAATGAACGTTCACGTTGCAATTTATGTACACGTAATTTTGGTAGCTTTCGACGAAAACATCATTGCAGAATGGTATAATATTTATCATCTTGTTAAATTCTTAATTCAAATCTAGTGTGGTGAAGTTGTTTGCAATGCATGCTTACTTCGTAAATGGGCTGAAGTCCAAAGAGGTAGTCGAATTGAAGTCAAAGTATGCATGACATGTATTTTGAATAATGCCAAGAATCCACCAACGCAACAACCTAAAGGACTTGGCCATGCTAATCAAGGACAAGCACAGTCTTTTCGATCAACTCGTATCATGTCGGACAAGTCAACAACGCGATATTCAAGCCGTGACGACGGTACAACACCAAGCCATTTACAGTCACCTGTGGGTTCCTCTGCGGGTGATGTTCATCAATACACCGAAAGAGATGTTCCAACGTACGACTACCCTCTAGATTTCAGCTGGGGCTATCCATGGCCTAAGCCACCAGTACTCCCGAATGAAGCCGAGCGACTCCAAGTGCTACGAAGTTTCAATATCCTCGACACGCCAAGAGAAGACACGTTCGAAATCATTTGCGACCTTGCGTCGAAAGCGATGAATTGCCCGATTGCCGTTGTAAGTTTAATGGATCAAGATCGTCAATGGTTTAAAGCTAATGTTGGGCTTGCCCAAAGTGATATTCCAAGGAATGTGAGTTTTTGTGCTCATACAATTGTATCCAAGGAAACCATGGTCGTTCTTGATGCCAAGAAAGATAAACGCTTTGCCAAGAATCCACTTGTGACTGGAGCTGCCTCAATTCGATTCTATGCAGGTTCTCCTATTGTGACTCCATCAGGACATATTATCGGTACTGTGTTTGTATTTGACACTGAACCACGCAATACTTGTGATATTACGACACTTGAAAAGCTATCTAATGTAGCCATGAAGCATCTTGAAGATCGTCGAAATACTTTAGCTGCAGATGCTGAAGGACAATTTCGTACAAGTACTATTGCTGCTGCGACTGCACAATCGATTGAAGCTAATGCTCTTGTACCTTCAGCAAACCTTGCAGCTCAAGAACTTGTTGTACAAAACAATGTTGGCGATGGGCAAGTTGTTGCTGGTCCAAAGCTTGAAACAATGTTGATGGATTTACTCTGTCGTACGACGGAAACCCAACAACAATTAGCGACGCAACAAGGCGCAATGTTCCAAACCCTTGGACAACACACGGCACAAATAGATAAATTAGCCGACGCAGTCAAACGCATGGAAGCCAAGCTCGACAACATTTAATCTAGCACGATCAAGTAATTGAATACTAGGGTCATATATAAGCTAGCGTTAAGAATTACTAAGTATTCATTCAAGCTCAATCACACTTGGCAATAAAAAATGCCAATACTCGACTACTTCAAGCATCCATAAACTTTCTCGTTCATAACCATTGTCTAGTTGCATTATTTGATGAGCTTGGATTGTGCTGATACTTGGAGCTGCTTGAGGAGGACCGATTATCATTACATAGGCACCAAGATTCAATTGTAAATTCTTTGCTGTCTTAATCACACTTTGCACAGCAACAAATATGATTCCAGTGCCATCATCTACAGCAATTCGATGCGATGCCATGTCCACATGGACTATGATACCCTACAAACCATCAAATTCTACTCGAAACAACACAGTACCTGCACCCAAGCTCTTGTAAGCTCAATACCACGATACACATACTTGCTTCTACTCTCAGGAATACTCTGACACGCAAGGAGCTGAGAGATAAAGAGCTTTCTCGTAGAACTCAGCGATAGACCTTGCATCATTACACAGTGAATTTGCATATGATTATGGGAATATCTTTCACCATTGAATTCGCGCCAAATCCAAAGATGCTTTTCTACATGTGTACACAATACCGCTTTCAGGCTGTCCTCGTACACGTCCAAACTCTACTAGATCACCACAGTGGAGAGGAATTGCCTTGTGTATGCTGCAGCCATTGACAAATGTACCATTCGTGCTATTAAGATCTTCTAGTATCACCTCCCTACAGAATATAGTTAGCTTAAATTAATAGTTGGTTTACTTGGAGTCAGGAACAACGTAGATTTTTGCATGTTGTTTGCTTAAAAGTGCTTGAAAATGTTCACTTTCAATCATGATATCACATCGGTGACTTCGACCGATAGTATGTGACCTTGAAATTTTAATAACGCGAGGTGGTAGAGTTTGATCTAAACGAACGAGTTGTAAATAAACCATTGTAGAAATGGCAGGAAGGTAAATGCTTTCAAGCGATTGCTTTAGTTGAACTGGTGCAGCGATGGTTGAATTCACTGTTGGAAGACGAGGAAGAATAACTTCACTCTTTTTTGGATGCAAGCGGTCTAAAAACTCTTTTTCCTTCTTTAACCTCGTTTTAGCTTGTGCATGCTAATAAAGAGAGTTTATCCAGCTTAGAATTATCATGACTTACTTGATTGAGATGATATTCATACCATTTCTTGTTGGTAAACTTTCTACCACCACATTGAGGTGCAAAACAACGATAATCTTGTGGCTCGATAATAACTCGAATTGAAGGTCTTGGGGCGAATACAGGTATTTGTAAAGGTACATCTACTTCTGGCTCGCATTCAGTTGTAGTTGGTATTGGGGTTATAGTCTCTTGACAAGTCTCTTTCATTACTTCAGGCTTTGAGTGTTCAATTTCTTTAACATCCTCTTCATTTTGCTCACCGTCTTGTTCATGAATTAAGCTTTCATTTATTTGAATTCGACGACGTAGCCATCGGTACTGGAGCTTCACCAAATCCTTTGCCAAAGCTCGTTGTTTTTTTCTGACAAAGAATCGCTTTAATGACTCCATCCAGTGAATTTTTTGTTTGTATTGACGCACTCGATATTTCCACCATTGCCATTGCCGCTGAATAAGCAGGACTGCTATAACTATAATTTCATATTTGTCCATATTCAAATACGATTCTTCATCTTCTAATGCCATTTTAATGCGATCTCTTTGTAAATAGAGTCTTGATGGAAGTGATTTAAGTTCATATTCAAAAGGAACATTGTCCAAACATTCAACATACAAATATGCTTTGGAACTCGAATCAACTCTTGCTGAGCATTTGACGCACACATACGAAGCTACACCAAGGGAATGAAAATTATTATGACTTTTATGTGGATTGCATTGTAGAGCTTTTATCGTTTGTCCAATATCCCTTTCACACACATTAACGTGTGCTCGATGCTTTTGCATGCTAAGTAGTAATTTAAAATATCCAAAACCAAGGTATTATTTACCTTGTATGTACAAGTTGTCGATGGTGTAGTAAGACTTTTGTTCTTGTTGGCCATCGTAAAGATAAAGAAAACCCAAAAAAGGTATCACGTGAAGCAATTTGAAAATGGTTATTTAAACAAGTAATAAGCTTATGATGAAAATAATACGCAGGTTGGTGTGGTCGATGAAAACGTTTGTGAAGTGCTAAAAGTGTTTTCAATTCAGCAATTAGCTTTCGCCGTAGGATTTGATAGCGTAAATCTCTACTAATATCATCGAAAATACGTTTGCACCCGTTGATTGTCATGGAGGTGATCGTTTCTTTAATATTAGATTAGAAATGACAAGTTGTACAATTTCATAATAATTACGTGTTATAAACAAATATTAGAGTCACTACAATGCAAATGATAAGCATCTATAGCTCGTAATTGTTCGTCTGAAGATGAAGAATAGTTCAAAACTGGTGGTGATGTCTCGTTGGTGGTGTCAATACTTGGTTGATGTAATTCACTTGGTTGAAACATTAGCATCCAATTCATTGTATCTGAAGTCGAAGCTTTAGCATCTTTATCTTCATCCAAAAGCTCATTCCACTTTGTAATTTCAATAGGATTTGGTGCACATTCAAATACTGATGGTTGTTCCTTTTGCACAGCTTGTTTTATTTCTTCATCAAGACACTCGGGTGTAGTGTTAACTTGGTGTAATTCATCTGAAAGAGCCATAACATCATTTTGAGAGTATGCTTGAATTTCACATTTCGGCAAAGACACGTTAAACTTTTCTGCAAGGTTGGGATCTTGGATAAAAGTTTGCAAAGCTTTAGGTTGGGGGCAAGGACGATTAAAAATTGCATGCCATGTTTTCTGACTTTGAAGAGGACGAGGTGGTGGACGATGTGGTGAAGGTGCTGTTGTTGGCTTTAACATACGTGTATCAATGACTTTACGAAAACCACCACCAACTCGTTTAAGTACTGTAGTTACTGATCTTTTCCTTTCTGGTGGTGCAGGGATTAAATTCTGTAAACTTGGTATTCGTGTTTCATCTTCCTTTGCATTTAGTACTTCATTGTCAATATTAAATGGGATTTGTTGCTCTGTATCGGCAATTTGTTGTTCTGGTAATGAATTTGAAATTTCTTCTGTCAATTCTTTGGTATAGGGAATAGAAACTTTCTTTGGTTTGCAATATTTTTTACGACTTAAATGACCTTTTACTTGTGCTTGAATTCGTATAGCACATCGATTCTAATTCAATTAGAAATATCAAACTAAACCAATGTTGACAAAGTACCTGGTGAATCAATAAAAGTTGGTGACGATTTTGTGTGTATTGCCTCTGAGCTGATATTCGTCGTATATGAGCTTGGATTTGTGATGCAGCAGCATGTTCTGCAGTTAATTTTCTTCGTACAGCCATACCTCGATACAATGCTTGAATTTGACTAGCAGAATAGTTTTCAAGTTGTCTTTCCCATTCTGCTTTTAATGCTTGTTGATGCTCCCATAGTTTTTGCTTGCGTAAATACTCACGATGTTTTCTCTTTTCTTCCACTTTTAATTGAGCTTCTCGACGTTCTTGTTCATATACAAGCAATTTTTCTTCTCGTAGTCGGGCATATTGTTTTCTATAGCTTATGAGTGTTATCTATGTACCAACAATACTTTTGAGTTTCTCTTTGATTCATCCGATCTGCATTATGCAATCGGTGGTCTTCATACATAATACCATGAAAAGCTGTTGTAAATCGATTAGATCGTGGTCGATTAAATATGTCTTTGGTTCGATATGAATCGATTTGCACTCCAATATTGCCAGGAGATGCATGCAGCAAAATCGGAAGCTTTGTTGATTCTTTAGAATCACCTCCAAGTCCCATTAATGACTCACTTGGTAACTAGAAAGGCTGTACTATTTGTGTAATTGTTACTTGATACAATTCAGTTAAGAATTTGCCATCAAATTTAGAGAATTATTAAAGCTTTCAATGATTCATTTATTCATCGTCCGACTCAGAGTCTTCACTTTCATCTTCATCATCTGAAGCAGACATTAAAGCAGCCTCCATGTGCTTAAGACCCCACCCAGAGAGGTCTTTATCGTCTTGCAAACGTTTAATTGCAATTTTAAATTGTGTAGCAAGGTCCAAGAGTGATTTATCTGATTGATGTTGAATCCAAACACAATAATCTTCAATATAAAGTGTGTTGAGCAGATAATGAGTTTCCGACTTGGATAAAATATCATACAGTCGCAATAGACATCGTAACACAACACGTTTGCCACGTTGTAAAATCTCACAAACATCATTTAGAGCTTGACAAGCTAAAGAATGTTGTCGTAGTAAAGGGTATGTAAGCATTCGACGCAAATTTGATTTGGTAACAATATTTAAATCTGCATTGGGATTTAACCAAGCCAGTGTAGAACTTGTAATCATAATTGTCCAAGCCGATTCCACTGTGGCATCCCCTTGAGTAGTTCTTAAATCATAAGCATAAGCAGCTAGAATATCACACAAACCACCAAGAAGAATACTCTGTTCTCCACGAGATAATAAGTGTTCTCGATTTGGCAATCGTCGCAATACTTCTTTTTCATTATCATTAAATTCAAAAGGAGGATCCAACGACATAGCATCCATTGCCATTACGAGTGTAGGAGTACTCTTGGTAATTGGCATCGAGGTCCAAAATGGTTGATAATTCATAGCTTCATGAAAATATTCATCTTCGGATTCATTTGCAAAATCAATAAGATATCGTTCCACATCAAAGTCTTTGTCTTCAGTAGTTGTTTGTAAATTCATTCTATCGTTTGCAGGTGTTTTATCAGGTTCAGGCAAAGCAATAATCTCAGAGACTTCACCATGCCAGCACTTGAAAAAGTCTTGAAAGCGATTATTAAATCCATACGTTGGTGGTCCAATGTTCATGGTAATTTTTTCACGACTTTCAAAAGATAATAAGCTTGAATTTGAAGCAACAGGCAATGGTACGTTTACTTCCTTAGGTGCTGAGGCAGGTTCATTCAATTTTGAGTCAATAACTTCAATTAAAGGTGGTTTTGGTAATCTAAATGTTCATTCATGAGTACTTAATTTAATTTCATGTATCAAACGTGTCAGGAAGTCCATCATCTTGAGGTTTCCATTTCTTTTCTTTCAACAATGTTGTCAACAAATCCAAATCAGGAAAATGCGTTCCTGGATTCAACTTTGGCAAATGTACAAATATTGTACCATGATCCTAGCCTCTATAAGCCATGAATTTTATGCAATTTATACCTTGTTCATGTCATATACTGCCTTGGCACGTTCATCATCAACAATTTCCATCGGAAAAGTCAAATTGAGCAAATATGGCTTGCACCAAAAATGAAAACTTGTGCAATCAATCGTATATTCCATTTCGGATACTCGTACGTAAGGAACATTGATATCTATAAAGACAAATTCATCATTTTGCCTTACGATGAATCGAGGTGTTGATGGCATATTTTCAATTGATTAATTGATTGGCAATAAGAAAATCATATGGTACGATTTTTGATTGGCATCCAACTTGATACAAAAATCACTCATTTTCATCTATAGCAAGTTTATAGTAAGTTTATTGAGATTATTGCTTTGTTTATAGTGATTCTTTGCTTTGTTTAATGAGATTATTGTATTGTTTATAGATTGTAGTTGAAAAAACACTCGATGGTATATTAACTTGATACAAAAATTACTCATTTTCTTCTTCCTGGTTCTTGTCATCGTCTGAGGATAGTTTAGCTTCCATACGTGCGACTGCTTCAGCGAGTTTATTGATTTGATCATATTGTTCATTGATTTTAACGTACAAAGTGCCTTGTTGGGATGCAATTTGTTGTTGGGTTTCTGTGGTTTTGCTTAATAAACTCATGAGCATACTTTCCATTGTTGGCGATGAAATATCTTGATCTGGAATAACCATACTTTTGGCTGTGGACGATGGTGTAGATGAAGGTGTAGATGATGGTGTAATTGTAGGTGGAGCAGGAGTGACCACTGGAGGTGTTGAAATGGCTGGGGTTTTTGGTTCCATTGAACGATTTCGAGACAATGAAGGCGTGGCATTTTCTATCGTATTTTCGTCTTGACGATTCAGATACATTTGATCTAAAGAAGGTGCTGAAGATGAACGACTCATAGATCGAGAACCGCCTTTGATGGAGCAGTGTGCAGGAAGCATTTTTCGTTCCAAGAGTAATTGAGCAGTCAATTCAGCAAGTTTAGTCAATTTCAATGGGTCGACATCTTTAAGATTTTGTCGTGGTTCAGTATCAAACACAAACACTGTGCCAATGCACACATTTTCAACAATAACAGGAGCTCCTGCATAAAAGCGAAATTGTGTGCTTTCACTTGTCACAAGAGGATTGTTGCAAAATCGCTCATCTTTGTGCGTATCAAGGATTACCGTCACATCAAGTAGATACATTGTATGCGAGCAAAAGGATGCTGAAATTGGGATTTCTACATACATATATCATTATGAAAACTCGTTGAAATTTCAACATACCATCTTGTGTGATTCCGGAATGTGCTTTAAACCATTGTCGTTGACTTCTATAATCCATAAAAGACACACATGCTGCTTTACACGTATTTGCTACTGATTTACGAGCACTGGATGCAATACGATCAAACGATTCTTCTTTTGGTGTATCTAAAATATCAAGCATATTCAACATATCCATTGTTTGTTTTTCAACAGGTTTTGGCACTGGTGGTGGTTTAGGCCATGGATAATCCCACGAATAGTCGAGTCGATAGCTGCAATGGTACATCACATCAGGTTCTGGCTCCACAATATCAGTGCTATAAATGCTTGCATTGCTTTGACTAGCAACACTTTGTTGATCATCATGAAATACAAAAAATGACGAGGAATGAGAAGGTTCATGATCCGATGTCGCTGTATGGCCTGAGCCTCGTCGTTCATTGCCATGTTGTCGTTGATCCTGTGAAGCATGCAATGTTGGAATCTTTTGCACACACACAAGACACACTTGTGCGACCGTAGGTTGTTCATTTCGAGCAAGAACTAATCGTTGTGGCACTCGACATTTACTACAAATAACTTCTCCACACTACAGAGCAATCAAATAATGAGCTTAATCAATGCAATACGAGCTTTACCATGCGGCAATTGTGCTTTCTTCGCAGCAATTTATTGAAAACCTTTTGACAAACGTAGCATTTTCGACGATGGCTATGATCAATCCAGTCATCAGGATGAATTATTTGAGAGATTGCAAGCGTAGGTGCATGGCTAAAGTCGCTTTTGCTCGTCGGACTCTTCCTACTGAACGGGCTCTTGGCGTCCATCACGTGTGTCACGATGCTGTCTTTGTCGAGTGTGTCGAAGCTCCAGCTGGCTGATACAAACTCCAAGAACAACCCATCGTTGTGCCAGAGACACGAACGATGCGGTCAATGAGCTTTATGCATGGCTATGCACTCATCTCGTTATCAAACCATGGAAGTCGATAAATCTGGACATCCTTTTCACTACGTGCTTCTCTACTCGATCATTTTAGTCTTTGAAAACGATAAATTTTGACGTCAATTATTGCTCAGTCACATGGTCAAAAATTTATCAAACTAGGAAGCAAAAGATTAATCTAGAGATCAATGCAAGCTACAAGTTCAGCTCATCAATCAACTTTGTTGTGTAGTGCATTGTCCCAGAGTTATAAACATTAAGATTTGTTAGGATGACAATCGTAGTTGAGTCACCCATTATCATCAACTAATTGTGAATAGCTAAATGGTTCTAACTAGACATCATTTTGACTCTATGCAAGCTATTGCTATGGCTCACTGATCAAATTGTTTATTGTGTTGCCCTAGAATGATAAATATTTAGTCCTAAGTCATTATGGTCAACTCGCTATCAAAAAGTAATTAACTCATTATTAAAAGCTAAATAGTCTAACAAGACATCATTTGGCTACAGCTATGGCTAACCAAGCAATTTGTTTAGTATGTTGAGTGAGTGTAGCTGGGTCTCTGGTCAAATCATTAATGGAAAACTAAATAGAATAGATTAAAGTGGACATAATTTTGACTCCATTCGGGCTACAGCTTCAGCTAATCGATCAATTTGTTCAGTGTGTTGTCCAAGAGTGATAAACATGGAGCCTTGTTGAGATGCCAAGTGTTGTTGGGTCTCTGTGGTTTTGCACAATAAGTCTAGGAGCATATCTTGCATTTTGCCTTTGCTTGGTGTCGCCTCAGTAGGAAGAGTAGAGCTGATGAGCTCCGAAGGTGGAACAAGGTCCATTGGAGGTACTAGTTGGGATGGTGTTGATGTTGGACCAAAGTTTGGTGTCAACGTCGCTTTGATCGGTGCTTCTGGAGTTTTAAGTAATGCACGATCATCAAAGGAAGCAGCAAGACGTTTACGACGGTGACGGTACTTGGCATCATAAATACGACGTTCTTCCATGTCTTTCATGATACTTTGAGCTAGCGATTCAAGTTTAGGCATGCCTTGACAACTTCGCCGTGGTTGCACATCAAATACAGCTAATGTCCCGATAACAAAGCCAGAATTAGTCATAAGTGGTGCTGCAGCGTAAAAGCGAATTCCATTTGGACGTACAACAAGTGAATGTTCACATGTACGTCGATCCATTGCAGTGTTTAAAATGCAAATAGATTTTCCAGTGGTCAGTACATCAAGACAGAAAGAGAGGTGGCGTGGAAAAGAGTTCTTTGTAATGCCTAACTTGGCTTTAAACCACTGCGAATCTTTATCCATAAAGCTCACAATAGCCATCGGACATTCCATTGTAGTAGCTGCCAATTCACACCAAATATTAAAACTTTCTTCTGGTGGTGTATACAGAACATGAAAATCACGTAAAGCTTCGAGTCGTTCACTTTCATTAGCTGGACGAGGTGGAGATGTTGCTGTAGGTTTTTCAGCACTTTCATCAAAATCAAGTTCGTCAATAGAGTAGCCACGCGATCGTTTACTGTCAGTAAACGATTGTTCTGTCATGGGCAATTCATCATCGACTAATGGTGAAAAAAGTAATAAATCATCACTTGTGCCATCAATATCAAATCGATCGATATCCAAACATTTTGAATTTTGAGGTTGATGGATAGGAAGTGTTTTCTTGACTGGAGGACCTTCAAAAGCACAAGTCGCACATAGTTTAACTGGAATCTGTTGCAAAGGAGATACTGTCACCAATTTATGAATAATACATTCTTTGCAAAAGAGATTGCCACACTAGCCAAAATATTCATTAGTTATTTCATTTATAATGTCTTTAATACCAAACGACAATGATGACGACGTCGAAATAAGTTGTGAAACTTTTTAGCACAAGCATCACATCTAAAGCGTTCTTTCTTGGAAATCCATTCATCAGGATGTAAAATGTCTTCAAACTGAATTTCACGGTTAACCATCATGTTTGTACTTTTGAAAATGGTACCGTGTCGTCGCTTTAAACAAGTGGGATTTTCCTATCGCCGTCACACGCAGTTGCCATGAGCCCATTACATCATTTGCAGCAACCTGAAAAGCACACGTGAAAATTATACTTAATACACACTTACCCATATCCTATCTGACAAGAAGCTACTTAAACGAGTCAACATTTGGAATAATTCATTGACTTATTTGAGTGTAGATATTGCATTCAATGCAAGTGATTGCTGACTATATTCTATTCAACTATCTAATCTTACGAGATAGATACAAATAAGTTTGTTGCTTATTCTATTCTTCAAAAATCACATTTCTAAACAGTGTGCGTGTATATATCCCCGTCTCGTATCGTTCCCCCTTGTATTTTCTTGAACGAATCAAATTAACATCGTCAATTCTTACTTGGATTAAACATACATTGTATATTATACTGTGCATTATTAGAGTTTTCCTCCCTCTGATACTATCGTACCAGGCTTCAAGTTGAACCAAACCTCCCTACTTTTTAAGGTTTATTCACGTCATAATATTACACCATCTGATCGGGACCAGAGGTATTAATGTATTACTTTGTTCAAAATCTATATCTTCTTCAAGTTTGTCATTTAGTTGAAAAAATCTACTAAATCATAGCATAGGCTTATATTGTTATAGTTGGTCATATACACTCTAATACACGCAAAACGTGCAAAATCATGCTTTCTTTGAATCATCAGCCATGAGTTTTGCTTCCATACGCGCAACTGCATCTGCTAATTTGGTAATTTGAGTGCCATGGGTATTGATGGTTGAAAACATGTTGATTTGTTGACTTGCCAATTGCTGCTGAGTCACTGTAGTTCGACTTAACAAATCCATAAGCATTGTTTCCATTTTTGGCATTGGAGCACCATTTGCATCAACAGC
>JNBS01002057.1:5547-50253 GCA_002081575.1 Thraustotheca clavata | reverse complement strand
ATCACAAATGGAATCACCATCAAATTCATTGCCACCACATTGTTTTCATGCGTTCAATGAGCCCTCCAGAACTACAGTAATCGAAGGAATCTTAGGGCGGCATTGTGCAACCTCAAGCGTGTCCATCACACACTCAAAATCTGCGTCACAACATCCTGTTTTTCCGCTGCATGTTTTATAGTTCAAGCCACAATCAAACGCATCAGTCATACTGATCACTACCTTAATCCCCACAATAATTCTTCTCAATTGCATACTTCTTCTTGATTTCTTGTCAATTAGTTTTCAAATAACGTATTGCGATCTTTTCTTAAATCTTCCATTCAATTGAGACGGTTTTTATGACTACAACTATCCAATAAATCTTCTCAATTTCGTCTCAATATCATTTGGTATTCTCAATCTATAAACTTGTCAACTTTTTACCACATGCATTTTCTATTCAATCTTTCCAACGACATGTTATTACTAAACATAATGATTTCGCAATGAATTTACTTGCTGCATGTCTGGTCGGACCTATAGATCATGCAAATTGCATCGTTCCCCTGCACGGCCTTAACTTAAGTGCACAAATACACACAAACAGATGGGACAACTTTGTGTCAATTTGTTCTCGATACAAACTTCAAATCTCCTTAAAACAAGTTGATTGGGGTGGAGTTTTAACCAATCAAATCCTTGACTGACGATCATTATATCATCGATTCAGTGTTTAATTTGCTCAGATGAGTTCAAGTCAGTCATCGCCACAGCCCAAGAAGAAGATCCCAATGCTTGGGAAATTAGCCGTCGGTGGGCTTGCAGGGGTCGTGGGTGTGTCTTCTACGTTCCCCTTGGATATTGTCAAGACCAATCTGCAGAGTTCCAATAGTTTTAAAGGTCCAATTCATTGTTTCCGAACACTTTTGGCGCGAGATGGTGTTCGTGGACTTTTCCGTGGACTCCCTCCAACATTGATCGGTGTTATTCCTGAAAAAGCTATTAAATTGGCTGTGAATGATTATTTACGAGAAGCATTTGACCCAGAAGATACTGGCGTATTACCTATGCACAAACAGATCTTAGCTGGTGCGGGGGCAGGTTTTTGTCAAGTGATTGCTACAAACCCAATGGAAATTGTTAAGATTCGTATTCAAACACAAGATCGTTTGCCTTTAGCTGAACGAAAATCTGCTGTTGAAGTTGTCAAGGTATTATTCTATTGAAAGGATAGATGACATATGAACTAATTTAGCAATTGGGAATTCGTGGATTGTATAAAGGTACATCAGCATGCCTTCTTCGTGATGTGCCGTATGCTATTGTTTTCTTCCCAACGTATGCAACATTACGAGATACTTGGGCGGATGAAAATGGTCATACATCCATGCCTGCTATTGTAACAGCAGGATGTGCTGCTGGTGCATTTGCTGCAGCTATCGCCACTCCACGTAAAATTACTTATAAATGACAAGTTCTTATTGTACTTATAGCTGATGTCATCAAGACTAAACGTCAAATGATCGGTGCTGATTACAAGGGCACGATTGATTGTTTCCAAAAAGTTTATGCGGCTGAAGGTGCAAGTGCATTGTTTAAAGGTTTGTTTGAATTGTCAACACACTTTTCAACATGATATTACGTAGGTGTTGTCCCACGTATGATGGTGCAAGCACCATTATTTGGTATCACACTACTTGCTTTCGAAGTGCAGAAGGCGTATATGGAGAAAAATTAACTCGCTTTAGATAAAGTTTAGGACTAGTTGACAATTCCTTTAACCTGATTTTCAACAAGATGCTGCTGTAAAGATTCCACATCTTTCGTATTAATTTGAGACCGTCGCCAAGCTTCTGCAATATGATGAAATGCTAGATTAACCCCATCAAATGTTCCCAACGGTGCACTCATTCCTCCCGTTAATTCTTTCTCAAATACAGTGCGACGATTTACTTCAGGAGTGTCCATAGCCTTTCGCATGGCTTTTTCGTACGCTTTTTTTAATTTCTGTAGTGTCTTGGTCGGCAGAGTTAAGAAACCACGATCTTCAGCACTTTGGGCATCCTCAAGTTCCATCGATGCCCATTCTAGCGCGGCTTTACCACTGTGCAGAATCATGTTCAATTGTCTTTGCTTCATTCGTGCTTGAATTGATGACAAAGTGTGTTTTTGAAGTCGATTAAGAACCATGCGACTGGCAAGTGGGTCCACATTAGAGTACGGTGGCTTTGGTTTACAAAAAGGGATAAAGTTAGTGCCACTTGCTATTGTCTTTGGAGCTAATTGAGATGACATGTAGGATTCCTGCACATTTGGTTCAAATGCCAAGGAAACGCAACCATTTAGTCGGCAAAGTACCTAAAGAGTTATCACAAAAAATCATACTGAAAAGTCCCACCAAATGAGTCACACACAAAGATGCAAGACGTGCAAAGTCTTCGCCAAACTTTGGTACATCTTTGCTTATAAATTGGGTATCATAGAGCCCAATATTAACTAATCCACTAAAGCTTGGGTCCTTTGCTGTGACTGTGAATATCGTTGGTTTGCTTGTGTTGTTGACATGGACACAAATATTGAGTGACACACTTGCAGGATTTCCTACAGAATCTGAGTTGAGAAATGCAAAAGAGTTTACCAAATTTGTTTGGGACTTGGACTACTTTTTCCAAAACTAAAGTTGAATTGAAATCTGTCGATTGAAATGACGAAGATAAATCCAAAGCTCGGATAAATCGATTGACTGCATTTTTAGACAAACTAGACACAATGATATTGGATTCATTTGCCCAGCCTTCAAGAAATCCCAGTTCGCGATGTGAAAGGGTTTTAGTCATAATTGTTTGCTCTTGGTTTAAAGGCGTTTGATCTATGATTTGAGGATTTGACTTTGCAGCACGTGCCAAATGCATTCTGTCGCTGGCATATTTTCTCCAAGCAGCCATTCGCTTGACTGGTCTTCTCTGTTGTGCCTTATTCATAACAACATCAGTCCATTGTGTTTGATAAAGTCGAGTATGAAAGCTATCAGAATCAGTTGTATAAACCACTGGTCCAGTTATGACAATGGATCGATCAAGTGCCAATGCCATCGCTCGTAAATTGACACCACCAAAACTTCCTCGGGTAATATAAAGTGAACCAAAGAGAGCATCGATGATAGAAATGGAATTTTGTTTCAAAATGACAGCAGCATTCTCTATGGTCATCTCCTCGACAAAAAGCTCTTCCATCACCACATTTTGCTTCTCTGGTAGAAGCAAAATATGCTGTACAATCGTATGAACTTTCTCGTCAGCTCTCACTGATTCCATTGCTATACTTTCCACGGTGTAAGTAGAATTGGTGTCAGAGTTTGTAAATTTGCGATAAATCAAAGCAACTTCAGCATCTTCCACAAGAAGAATATTACTCAATGCTGCATCCACACCAAAACTCAATATACCAAGAACAAACAGAAGTACTGATCGACGTGTTAAGCCTGGAGCTTCTTGGTACAATAATTTTCTTTGCAGAAGGTCTTGAGGTGTACATATAGGTTCAATTGCTTTTAGACACTCGAGAACATAGAGATTTTCAGTTGTCTGGGAAGCTTGTACAAGTAATTTCCAAAGTTCACTTGGTTCAGTTGCAGTGGTTAAAGGAGGTGGGGAAACCAGCCATTTAAGACTTTGATTCACCACTTCGTTTGAGTCTAACACAGGAATACTTTCACGAAAGTCTTGGAGATTTTGAGCCATCATAGCATAATGCTTTACAACAACGCCGTTTGTTTTACAATAAGCTTCAAATTGCCAAACCTACATGAAATTAGAAGAGAGCTGGAATCAAATATTACGTCTGGGTTGTCAGTTGAATAAATATATACAAAAAATTGCAGTGGTCTAGCGAAATTGCCCACAATCGTTGTTGATGCTAAAGTTGCTTCTGTGTTAGGTTGATATGCTTTAAGACTTTTTTTGAGATAGCAACAATCATCCAGATATGGTGCTTGATTGATCCACATAATGTCATGTCCAACAGTAAGTTCATACTTCTTTTTATCCTCTGCTTCTATTTCATGAACTCCAATGGATAAGATGAGCTTCATGGCAAGTAGATTGGATTGTCTAATGAACTGAGCAGATTGGAAAGTTAAAATGTTGTCCTGAGAAAGCTTTAATGCTTTATGGGTTTCACTCAGTTTGACTTTTTGTTGTCTTAAGTATGATAAGACCGTCCTACGACACAGATAATCCAGAGTTGCATTACTTGATAATACTCTTTTCTTTCATAAACCATGGCTTGTTTTGAATATATTTCTTCATTTTCCATTTCAAGTCTCCTTTCGGCCTCATGCCGTAATTCACTCTCTTTGAAATTCTCATGTCTAGTTAAATTGTGAGTGAAGAACAATATACAGCTTTTGTACCGAAGGCGTAGAGTAAAATTGCCATTGTGAACAAATACATCAATTTTAGCAGAAGTGGATGGTTTAATAGTATAATCAGCAGTTAATATACAACTTGTCATTGTATCTTCAATACAAATCTAATTGAAATAATCAAGCAAGTTTAATTTCGATGCAATTACCTCTTGACGAAGTGTTAAATCCCAATCTGTCATCAACTTTTCTTTGAGATCAACTGCACCATTTTGATTTGGCCAAACTTCACTAAGCTCGTTGCTTAACATTAAGCTTGGGTTCCTCCATCGCCTACAATACCATTAGTACAATTCATATATTGCACACCACTTTGTTGATTGAATCCATTCATTGTAGCTTGTAATAGCATCAAGTAAAATACTTCTGTCAGGTGACAACATTGTTTCTTTTAAGGGAACTATTGCCAGCATTGCTGCCAATTTTTCATACGTGCTTTCAACAGGTTGACTAGACATAATTGCTGCTTGTGCTGCTAAATCAATATAAATTTGACAACAGATTCTCGACGAAATCCCATGAACTGTAATAGCGAGTCCTTGCCATATATCCTGTCGTATACTGACAAGCACAAAATGTTTGCAAACAAATCGACCACTTCGCCAGACAACCAAGCTTTTGCGACGATGAAAGTGCATACCACTGGACTCGATACTTAAATTCTGCAAAATTGGTACAAACACCACGTCGGTATATCTATTAGTCCGAACACACGAAAGCCAATATGAAAGTTTTTTTGGCACTGCTCTCAAAGCATCAATTGATTCACTGAGTAATACTTTGCATGTCCAAGTGTTTCGGGTTCGAGGTTCATAAGCTTGAATTGATAAATCACCCCAGTTTTCATGAATGATAACATAGCATCTTCGTCCATCAATCTAGTAGAAATGTTAAAAGTTTGTCAATTTTAAAGTTAATACATTAAAAGCTTGACGATATACTTCATCTCCACGTCCTCGTTTTCTACCTCGTCGAATATCTGCCCACCAGTGACTCTGTAGCAACTTCGAATGAACTACTTCACGGATCCGAAAGAAATCGAGGCGACCAACAGCAACTTTTGAAGTGAAGCAATTCAGACACACCAATTCGATCAAAATTGCAGCTCGAGTCGTCATTATGAGTCTTTTTTGTTTCATTGCATTGCTATGATGGGTTGGTGTAGCTGCAATAATGTGCTGTGCAGTAAAAAATTCTTGTAAGGGATCTCGAAAGCGCGGGTTATTTACTAAGAGATGTAAAAATCGCCATTCAATCCAAAAGTCAACGCATTTTGAATCACTTGGACGGTAGCTACAACCCAAGTTTATTACAGTACAATAAAGCAGAATAGCTTACGCTGAAAGCAGCAAACCCTCGTTTAAGGTTGTTGATTCTGCAAATATATAAACACGAACAACCCAAAATTCTTGTTTTCTTGCTTCTCGGGGGATATACTCCATCTTTAACAAGCGACTTTTTGCACCGACTAAAATGTCCATAAACTTATAGTTTAGAATAATGCATTTATACTGATATTGCAAGCAAATTTGCGACGGCATAATACTGTGTGCAATTTAGTGGGCTTTACATGATAGTGTTTTAAAATTGGTTGATCGACAAGTACTAGATTTCTTCGTATAGGAACTCCAGTCAATTGCCGTAAGGTTAATAACGATAGAAGTATATGCATTGCTGATTCCATCATTAAATGAGCAGCATTAGCCATAGCCCGGTATTCAATTGCTTGAGCTCGTGCTTTCTTTGCTGCAGCAGCTAATATTTCATATTTTTCCTATACAAACTCAGCAACATCTCAATAAATATTGCAACTTTAGCCTTCACAGTAAGTGCACGAGCACTTGCTTCATTCATTTCAGCATGGAACCATTCTTTACGACTAGTTTGATATTGGACCTCTTTTTCCGATACATCTCTTTCAGTTTGCCTCTTAAATACAAGTAAACGCCAATTGTTAGCATTTTCAAGAGGATCCCACGAAGACTCGCCAGCATAACTTTTACTACCTCTTTCTGAAAATGCCATTGCTAATTTTGCATCGGATGTTGCTGCTTCCAAAACACCCACTGCTCTTGCACATTGAGCTGTAGCTTTTTGATATTGAATCCATGCGTGTTTCTTTATGTGTAGATTGTTAGTGTGCAGAGCTCGCCATGCATTATAGTTTTTCCACTTGGCTTGAGCTAATGATTCATAATACGAAGCTGATTTTTCCATGATTGTAGCAATTGCATTAGCAACCTAGCAATCTTTAATACAAATTTGCTACAATATTATCCATACCTCAGCTTCGTAAATAGGTTCCCAATGTCGTCGACGGATTCCACCAATCTGACGAACATCATAGTTTAATATCCGATCTGTGGGTAATGACTGTAAATCACATGCACGACGTAGGTTCCTAAGTTATTAAATGAATATGAATATGAATAACATTGATACCCATTGGCATGTGGACGTAAAGTTTGAATAAATCGTTCGTTGGTGAGCTTTAATCGATAAATATCATTAGTCTCGGGATTGTAAGCTCGAATTAATAATCGTTCAGGTTTTTTGATTTTTTGACAGGAACAAACACCAAGAACTTTAGTAAATTGAAATCCTGTACATTTCACATCACTTTTATAAGCCATTCGAATGCAACTATAGCATGGTTTCCGGGCAGAATCAACATCGTCATGTATGGAATCATAATGAGTTAATGGGTGAAATGAAATAATTACGTGCTCTCCATCAAGTTTAGAGCTCATTGTAAGACATCCTGATCTCATCTTTTGTGTACTTTGATTGATTGCTACTTGCATTGCTTTCATGTAAAAATCTCTTGCAAGAGATATCAAAGTTGCTTGATACTACAGACAAGGATAGAAACTCATTTACTTTGCCTTCTACCTGTAGTCGATACAGTGCTATTGTTCGCAAGGCTAAAAGACGTGCTCGAGCTATCATTCGAGCTAACTTTCGACGCCATGAGAGCTGAATTTTAATGGCTGCATTTGTCATGTTGTCATACTTAAGTAAAAAGCGACGAAGATTTTCTACTTCGAGCTTAACCTACATCATGTCAGAAAATGACAATATATTATCATTACCAAGTCACCACGTATAATTTCAGCTTCAGCAAGCAATGCAACCATCGTATCATGGCTAAGCTTCTCCAGTGGTTGTTGCATATACTGGCGAAGCTTTTGAACAAATGCTGAACGATTCATAATGTGCTTCATACCAGTTTCCATGAGTTTAGTATCAAAGAAATGGTGCCGAATATGCTTTCCACGGACACGAAAACCTGCCCATTCACCAATATCAGTTCTACACCAGACATTGGGAAGTTTATATGCTCTTTTTGGTCTAACTTGCTTAATGCAAAGGGCTGCACAGCTATCCCAGTACAAAGTTTGAACAACTCTGGCAATTTCAAAATCATCTTTAATGGTATTCTCAACCACAGGACTAATTTGCTGACTTAAATGTGTGGGTCCCATGTTATTTCGACTGAGTTCATAAAGATAAACTTTCTGAGCTTCAATAATGCGCTTGATGTCCAACACCTCATATTCAAAATTTCTAGTACCATCTTGCATGTGCCTAATGGTTCATGTAATGACTTATTAGTAGATTTCTAAGCTTACATAACATGGCGGCGATTAGCAACATAAGTAGCATCAGTCTCTGGGTTATTCCAAGTAACAACTGAATCATCATAAATAGTCAACATTGTGTCAGGCAACAAAGAATAATTTTCTGGACTTGATAATGGTACTGAAAGCTCCAAGAAAGCTTTCGGATCTTGATAATTCTCTCGTGGTATTAAAAATGGGTTGCCAAGTAGTGGAAATGCAGGCCCGACGTAAGTCCTTAGTGGTGAGATGGTATCAAGGAAATCTAAATCATGCCCCATCTAATAGTTCTTGAATAGCATCATTTTCAAAAATACTATACCTTTAATATGTAGTTGATATTGTGCCATTTATAAGGAGGTATCCATGGCTCAGACTTTGCACATGCTTTTGCACGACATTCAAGACAAATTGATTTAGTTTTTGAAGGTTGACGTAAATCACTTTCGATAGCACAATGCAGACCACATGAAAGGAATAAATAACTAGAAATTCAATTAGAATTGTTGCAGTAAGTATATACCGTTTGCGAGGCATTTGATCAACTGTAGTATGGACTCTTCGAGCTTCTGCTACCACGGCAGTATCGTAAGCAGCTTCAGCTTCGACCTAAAGACATAAGATAAATCATGCTTTATTCTTACTTTTGTAGCAAAACAGCCAAGGTATCGAACTTGAATTTCCTTGGCACCTTTGATGTCTGCATCTCGGCAATATCGTTTGATCTAATTTAAATTTAATTGTTACTTCATGGCACAATGTTTACCTTGGATGTAAATGCATTTGAACCTTTGTATAGCTGCTGCCCAGTCATGACACTGATGTTAACACTCCATCCAAACTTAATTTCTTCATCGATTGATGCATGAAGCATTGAAAGTCGACCTGAAGCTTGAGCATGTTTGCGCCATTTTTCAATTGCTTCAATTACATGAACATTGGCAAGGCGTAATTCATTGAGAATTCCAACAAGTTTTTGTACTTGTTTATTGCATTCTTGAATCATATTTGCTTGATATTTATTCATGACCTTTTCGCCCACTGTATTAGCACGCTGAACTAGAAATTCTCGTGCTGTGATTGCTTTTAAGACATCAAGATCAAGCTAAAAGATATCAATCATTAATTTATTACCACGAAAATACCTTTGCTTCAATTTCTTGTTGCCATATAGTCATTGAGTCTCGTTCTGCATAGGAAACGTAATAATGTCGTTTAGTGCACTGTTGTTGACGACATTGCTGAAGAACCCATTGACGGCAAATTAGAGGTACAGCTTCTGGACGTGATAACATCAGTGGCATTGGTGTTGTCTGTGGAGTTTGCAATGTCACGTTATCACTAGATATCTCACTTTCGTCAAGTGTATTTACTTTTCTGTATGATTGTTTAATTGCTTCTTGACGTGTTTTCTCGTTTACTTCTTGAGTTACAAGCCATGATCCGATGAGGGCTAATACTTGAAAGTCTTCTTCATTGTACATTACACGTAGTTTCAATGATAAACCTTGACTTGCTGGATGTAATGCAGCCATTGCTTTAGGACTAATATCTTCATTATTTGTACCAAATGAAGTTGTCTGCATACTCAATCTAGCAAGCAACTTAGTATTACTATCATTAGATTGTAATTACTGCTTTCGAAATAGTTCAAAGCCAGCAACAGAAGTGTATTTATTTGCATGTTCAAATCTTCCTGATAGAACATAAATTCCATTGATCATATCAACTCCAGCCCCAGCGACATCCCACGACTCAACAGTTCCCTAAATTCATTTCTTCACTACAAAATAAGTAGATTTGCAATACCCTTCGAAAGCTTACAGTAGGAGCTGGCTCAAGTGCTTTAGCTGAACAAGCTAACCATCTTAATCCATCAACAGGCTTCTCGAGTGATTCAGCCACATTTTTGGAAGGAAGATAAGCCCCATAATACACAACTGAATCCGATTTTGATTCAATACCACGTCGACCTATTAACCAGACATCACGAGGAGCTTGTGAAGAATCCATTGCTGCTTCAGTAGCTTTTGGTAATGTTGTATATACTTCATAAGGATTTGTAATATCTTTATGGACAAAATCCTTCTCAGAAGCTTCAGCTTCACGACGAAGTTGTTCACTCTTTGTACGTGTAGCTACAATAGCTCTCCATCGTAATGCTCTTGCATCAAAATCAAGTATAGGAGTTAGTTGATGTAATTCTACAACTTGACATCTTAAATCTTCCGAAACATCATCAGCTCGTTCAACTAGAGTCTCTAAGCTTTAATTACAGTAGATCTAATACCTTTGGTTCGAACTACTTTCTCTTCATCATTTAAATGGGATTTTTCAAGTTGAAAATGACTTAATGCTGAAGTTCTCTCTTTCAATGCTGCAAATTCACTTTCTTCGAGACCTGGTAAAGCTCGAGGTGCAATCTTTGGACGATTTTGCTCCATATTTCGTTGCAAATCATGCAGCTTCATTTCCATTATTTGCTCTACGTTAAGATTGACAAATGGCACTGGGTTTTCAGCAACAAAATTCCTCTGTTTATGCTCCACAGAACGCTGTAAGATTTTTCCTTTGATTGCATTCAATCGTGCTGACATGGAAGAGAAGTTATTAACTACAGAAAGCTGTGGAAGTCGTGTACTTTCTCTTCTTTCATCATCCAATTCTGCTGCTGGCACATGCGGTTCCATTGCATGTCACGACGCTTCCCACGTACAATAAAAAACAAAGATTTAATATTACATACTAACATATAAATTATAGACGATTTCTTTTTTTGTTTTCTATAATGATAAAGCTTACTGAACACGTGAAACCGAAAAAAAAGAAATATCTTTTAATCTGAAATCTTTTTTAAATACCCTCCTTATATCTGTACTGGGGCAGGCTCTGCAGCATCTTCAGGTGCTGTCCATACAAGAGAAAACACTCCAGTAATGATTTGGTCAGCAACAGAATATGTGCCAGGAGCTTCTGTTGGAGTATTCATTCTTTCAATTGTATCATCTTCAGTATTGGTACCAAATATTGTTCCCTCTATACAAAAATTAAGTCATTTCATTTTCATTTATCATACCTCGAATAATTCTGTCAAATGTAAGTGTTAATGGTCGAAAGCCACCTTGTAATAAAAGCATTATATGACGAAATGAAGCTTCTTGAATGTAATGTCCATTAACAGCAACTAATTGATGTCCTAAATGGTACTTGAGTTAACACATTTTACTATGTGTAAATTACCTGGTTGGATTTGGGATGCATATTCAGCTGGAGTGTCATTTAATACACGACGTACACAAGCTCCTTGATCTAATGGGTAATTTGGTTGGAATAGAACTCCAATTGGGCTTTTGTCAAAGAATTCAATCGAGTACTCAGTTGAATGCGATCCATTTGTGGGCTGAAGCTGAATAGGATGGGAACGAGGATCGACCCACGTTGTCACTCTCGAGTGCTTGTGAATAAAATACACATCTCCAGTATTTGTAACTCGCATTTCCCATCCCGGTGGCAATGGAGTCTCAAAGTCTTCTACACGATGAAAACTTCCATCGTCTACAGGCACTTGGTCTCGAGCTTCTGATGATGGTGGAGGTGAAGTTACTTGTACAGCTTCAGCTCTTTCTTCTTCTTTACCTACACGACAGCATTGAATCATTAAAAAGATATGATAAACTAACGTTTTTCACTTTGTAGCTTTGCAATCATATCACTTTGAGTAATTAATAGTTTTTCCATGCGAGCACTATTGTGTGCTACATCATCCAAAGTTTGACGAAGAGCTTGAATGAGTTCTTCTTTCTCTTGAACGTGTCTTTCAAGCTTGATTGTACTGGTAGATTCTTGGTGTGGCATCGGTAAGACCGACGAATTTGACGATGAGCTACTTGTTTTTTGAAGTTGAGTTTTATATGCATGAACTTTAATATTCAGGTCTTCTATCGTTGCATTAGCTTTTTCAAGCTTGTCTTCAAGTGTCTTGGTCTTTTCATTTACAATAGCATTTATTTCAGGTTGAGCAAGCCATTCATCATTTTTACCATCTCGAACTACGGGTGGTCCTAATATCTACTCAAAATGAGATTTTTATCCATCAAAACAAATAGGAACCTTCATATCTCTTTGTATAGCATCCTCCAGCGATTGTTTCTGGCCAAATAGTTGGCGTAATTGAGCAGAAATGGGAGCTGTGAGTTGAGATAGCGTTGATTTATCTGCTGTACTAATCGCATCGACAAGTTTATATACATTGCGTTCAATTGCATGAAGTAATTGACTACTCTGAGTTTGTTTGCCAAGTATTGCTGTCCAAATTTCATTTTTGCATGGCTTCTCTGCAGCCACTGCCACTCCTGATCGATCAATATATCCATTGATAACACCTTTATCTTTAAACACTTCAAGGATCTTTCTTCCATGAGAAATAAGCGCTTCTTCTTGCTCGGATGGCCCCATCATCGCCCACGTGGTCGTTCTCTATTTTGTCTATCGTCATTGGATGAATTTCACCCAATTTTCCAATTAAAATGTATCAACACACATTTGCCATCTCCATTTCTACATTTTTGCTTTATCAAGATGCATCAATAGATAAATGTGATCTAATAAAGCTATTGAGAGCCACGATAGCATTGGAATGAAGTTCATGTAAAGCTTTAAGTTGGGGGATTTTCTTGTTAACACTATTTGGATACTAATTTTAGAACTATTTAGTGTAAAAATGTTTTTGTCTACTTGAAATTATTTGTAAAGTTGTTGAAATTGACACATTTTGATTACATAGCTTTCTTACAATAATTTTCGAAATGAAAGCACATCAAAACAAACATCGCATACACGAGATGCTGATGTTTGGTTAAACTTTGTCAATGGAATACGATTTGTAGAGCATTGATAACACACTACACGTCCACAATGTCCACAATGATGTTTTCGCATTGCCATGCCAAATACTTGTCCACAAGACATGCAATCCGTGATTGTATCATCTGCAATTGATGGAGGTGGTGCATTGATGTTTTTGAGAATTGGGACTACCATGACACCTTGAGAAGTACTTTCAGCTAAACTCACAACATTTCGCCCTAATCAGTTGCATTAGTTGATAAATATTAGTGTCTGAAAAATACCAACAAGATCTTGTACATATACAGGAGCTCCAGCACGAACTAAAGCAATAGATATTGTTTCACTAGCTTTTCCAACAGATAAGTGCAATGGAGTACTTCCATCAAGACTTTGAACTTGGATATTAGCACCTTGTTCAATCTATGTACTTTAGAGCAGAGATTAAAAAAATTATACATACAAACATATCAATGACTGACACTGGACCATCGTGATGAGCACAAAAAGAATGCAATGGTGTGTATCCTACCAGAAGATTAAAAGTGAAAAAACATAGAGCTTACCAAACCAATTTGCAATGTTGGGATCACTACCATTTTCAAGTAAAACTTGAAGTATTTTTTCACATCGTTCTTGTGGAGCTGTGGCTGCCAAGTTGAGGGCAGTATTACCTATATCATACTTGGTAAAATTGATGTATATAACAAGAAAACTTTTGTAGTCTAAAGCATTGATATCAAATGTAGCTGGAGAGAAATTTGAATCCTCGTCTTCTTTAACTTCTGTGGATCGATCTTCAGTCAACTTTAGCAAAACAAGAACAACAGGAGCATGTCCATTAGCAGCAGCAACATGGAATGGAGTCTAGCTATGTAAGTGATAATTAATTTAAAGTGTAATACCTGTCCTTGGTCATCCATTACATCAAGATCGGCTCCTTGTTGAAAGAGAAGAGATACAATACCCACATCGCCACTGCAAAAAGAATGAGTCTTTCATAGCGCTGCTATCCTACCGAGCTGCAGCAACATGTAATGGAACTTGACCATGAATGTTGGGAATATTTGGATTACACTTGCCTGCTAGAGCTTCAGCTACTGCCTAGTTATTAACGTCATTCATTATAGCAGATATCATAGCATTGTTACCACAGTGCTGGCAACGTGAAGTGGAGTATTCCCTTCATTGTCTTGATAATTAGGTGCAGCATTTAAATTAAGCAAATACGTCACGACATCAACATGACCGAAATGACTAGAAACATTGAGGTATCATTTAAAGAATGTATAAACCTTGCAATATGCAGAGGAGTTTGTTGATGACCAAAGGGATGGTTATCATTTTGAGCTGAAATCAAATTCACATCTGCATGGTGCTTTTCTACTAATATTTGGCAATGAACAACATTTCCACTTGCACACGCCATAAGAAACCATCCAGCAATGGTATTTTCAAGTAGAATTGAATCAAGAGAGGGGGGGACTAAAATACGACGAATAATAGCTTCATTATGCGACTCCAAAGCAGCAACAAGAGGCAAAATTCCATTTTCATCTCCTTGGTTAAGCAAGTGCATAGAATCTTCCAATGACTATAAAAATGATTCATGAAAACTCTAATGCAATAGTTTACCAGTATTGCATCAACTACTCGCAAATTTTCATGTTGAATAGCAAGAATCAATGGGAATTGTGTGCGTTGACGATAAATTGACAGTAATCTCTCTGTGGAACATTGAGCAAGTTGTAATAATCTGTCATATCATCATACAATAATCCATGATTTCCTGTCATACTACCTTTGCATTTCTTCATCAGGCATTGTAAGAATCATTCCAATACATTCATCAATCAATATTTTCATTGCAGCTAGCACAGGGCTTGTTGCATCCATGGCACGAAACACATCCGAGTCGCCCATATTAAGAATATCAATCACATACGAAGTTAGATTTGGTAATTGAGCTTGGACAGATTCTATAGCTAAAATACACAACGCAGGAACATCATATCTACATGAAATAAATACACAAAGCAACAATTCTTCCTACCTCGCAGCAGCTTTAAGTAATTCAATCCAAAAGCTTCCTGACATGTGTGGAGATTGAATTTTTCCAGTGTAAATGAACCGAAGAAGCTCTTTAAAGATGGTATATGACGTATCTTGAATGATAATCTTGAGAGGCAATTTCAATCGTTTATTTCCCATCGCAGCATTCGTATAACTCGATGGACTATCACGAAATGCAGTTCGGAAAGCTCCTGAGCGTAAAGACAATAGCAAACGATGAACAGGAACACTCGTAGTTGCTTCATCTCCGTCTCCACTTGAGGGAAAGTGTAAAACAGCATCGCTCAAGTGCACATTCATGTACAAGTCACGAATTTGGTCATTTTCTCCTGGTCCAAATGCTGTCGTCAACGGATCAACCATCTCAACAGTTGGAGTTTCAACCGGACTTGATAAGCATCACTTCTAGCTACTTGTTTATCGCCGATATGTTTATAATACACTTCATTTTTAGTGTTTAGTTCCCTATTTACTTGCTGCTTTCACCAGAAATTATCTCTTACTGCTTGAAAATGTTGAATTTTACACAAATTACAATGTTAAAATCTATCAAGCAAAATGTCCTTTAAAGCATGATTTTCATTTATTACATGAGCTTTACAATTCTTCTATAGCTCTTCTTTTCTAGTGTTTAATTTCATTTCCTATTTATCTTACTTCTTTCACATGAAATTATCTTTCTACAGTATTAGAAAAGGTTGAATTTTTTTTCACAAATTACAATGTTAAAATCTATAGGAAAGTCGAATGTCTTTTAAAGCATGAATTTGATTTATTACATGAGCTTAACAATCAAAATAAAGTAGCATTGAAATGCTTATTTGTTTGTGTGAAACAATTTTGCTAACAATAGGAATATTACAATGTCAGTACCAATGCTACAAGGGTATTCATGTCCTATAACAACACGAACAAATTTGATTCAGCCGTATGATATTCCTCGCTTTGTAGGTGAAATCATTCGTCAACTCCATGAAATTAGCATTTGGACAACAAAATGTGCTCATGTTTTAAATACACAAAGTATTCCACCAACTCATATAGTATCTCCAGTCCCATCAACACTTATGACAGAAATGGAACTTATTAAGAAAAATTTAAATGTTGTCGAGAAACAACAAGCAAATAAACTTGTTTCTGAAATCGCATATTTACAATGTGCATTACGATGTGAAGCAGATGAAAAATTACTTGCCTTTGAACATTTTGTTGAAAATAAATTACAACAATGTGTCTATGAGGTAAGATGAATTAGATTTAAAAGTAAATATGTAAATGTAGCAAACTATGCGACTAGAAGAAAGACAAAAACAAATTGAAAATCGAATGCAAAGTGTGGAAGAAATGTGTTTGAATATGAATAATCAAACCAAAAAAATTTATTCTCGACTTGATAATCTTGAAGAAACAATGGAAACTAATTCAACAAATACATCTCAAATGATGTTAAAATTACATACAGAGTGTATTAATCAAGGGAAATTACGAGAGAAATTGGAAATTACATTGGGAAATCAAATGGTAATGATATAGTAATTACTATTTGATAAATTTGTTTTAGACACATACGCGATTACATATTCAAGATGCATTGGGATTATTTAAAGTAAAAATTGAGTTTTTGAAATAGTTTATAATTTACTAGGGATCACATGAACAATTAGTACAAAAAGTTGATGCTATAAAGACAGAGTTAAAAGATGCTATTGAACATGTTCGTAAAAATATCATTGCTCATGAAAAAGTTTTAAATCGAATTGGAAGAGGACCTGTTGGCTTTGAAGGTGCTAAAATCACTGTAAATGGCATTGCACAATTGATTTAAATGAATATTTGTATTGTAGACTCCAGTTCCTAAAGTAAAGTCTCGACCAGCATCTGCATATCCTTCAACCCGTGGAATTTCAGGTACAAAAATGAATTTTACTTCATATTTACCATAACTATCATAGCACCAAGCAATCA
Source organism: Thraustotheca clavata (assembly GCA_002081575.1). Lineage (NCBI taxonomy): Eukaryota > Oomycota > Saprolegniomycetes > Saprolegniales > Achlyaceae > Thraustotheca > Thraustotheca clavata. Next base: position 33,345 of record JNBS01002057.1, on the reverse strand, counting down.
ATTCATGCATGCAAATGCATCTTTGCCAAGTCCTAATCGAGTCGAACACAAAGATTGTAATGAAAGCAAAGACTTACCATCAGAACCACTAAAGGAAATTACCATACAAGATCAACAAGAATTATTGATTGATATACCTCAAACTCCAAAACTTGAAATTCCACCTTGCTATTTGTTAGACAATGAAAAAGCACCAAAACCAACAAGTTCGTGCAATTTTAGCCTTCAAACCATTCATACTATGGAGCCAAAGCCTGGACAACTTCGGAATGCTTCACTTGTAAATAGTCCAGCTATTGGAGACAGAGTAAAGCAAAAGGATAATAAGCAACCTATAAAGTCAGTGGTAAGATTGTGCTTATTTTCTTCATGTATCAAATGCTTTAGAATGGAAAGATTAACATCGGGTTTAATCAACCAAAGCGTCCAACTTCAGCACGACCTCGTCCAACTCAAGCACCACGAACACCAGAGCCTAATGGAGTCCTAACATCAATTGAACAAATTATAAGTGAGCGAAGTAAAGCATTATAGCAACTTTAAGTTTGCGTCTGAAATGTACGATGAGCTTTTTCTTGCAATGCCTGAACTTGACTAGCTTCCAACGTGGCGAGTTCTTTAAGTTCATGTCCAAGTCCTCGATAGCGCATTTGATTCATTAGCACTGGTTTAACTTGGCGTCGTTCTTTTTCCAGTTCCTGTCGTAAACTTTGCAATTCCATTGATTGTTGCATTAACTATGAATAAATTAATGTTTTGTCGTAGAAAGTTGTTACCTTTAGCTCAAGATCTTTTTCTCGTCGTAGCCATTGCTTCTGAGCAAGTTTAAGTTCACGATGTTTTCCTTCTCGTTTCATCAGCTCATCCACTGACAGCTGAAGTTGTTGCATAGTTTGTTGACTGGCTTCGAGTTCAGCCTGAAGAGCTTGAGTACTTGCTTGCTCATGTTTAATTTTCTTTTCCCTCTTTTCAATCTCAGATTTTAAAGTTGCTGATGTCGTTCGAAGATGATCTCGAATACAACTTAATGAACAAGTGTATTCTACCCAAATACGATCTTGTGTAGACGTCCAGCTGATCTTTTTATTTACATCGTTTGGCGATAGGGATACAAACAAGTCTTGACCCAAGGGCATGCACCAACGAGCATGATCTTTTGGTTTTTCAGTCGTAATATTAGCGTGATAACTTGGAAAAAGTTTACTCAAATGTTCTAATGCCATTGGTTTAAGTGATGGCTCATCGACAATTGTAGCAAGTTCTCCAAGCGTATTCAGGCACTTTTGCATTAATTGTGACTCTACATACACTTTAGTATTAACTTGAAAATCAAGTTACCTTCTGATATTATTGAGCACTTTTCGACTAGATCGTCAACTTGTAATGTTAAATCGTCGTAAATTGCTCGTTGGGATGCAAAGCCTTTCTTTTGCAATTCATAGTTTACACATGATGAAAACACTTTTGTCAATGGCTGGGCAATTTCAAGGTTGACAATTGTTTCTGGATCAGGCCCAAAAGCACTAGGGGTGGATGCAGATAACATAACAAGTGCCACATGAGTTTGTGCTCGCACATCAAAGAGAATTATAGACTCAATGCTTTGCTTGACCCAGAAAGATAAATCTCGCCGACATCGAAAATCGTCATGGACAGAAATAATGTGTAAAACATTGGTGTCACTATCATTGAGTTTGACTTGATCAAAATACCATTCAACAATAAATGGCTTCGAAGCCAAGCTTTCAAAGTAGAGTGTGGCTTGAATTGGACCTGTCCAGTGCTCTTGGCAGGGTATATATATCGCTACTGCTTCCTTAAACTCCAACATAGTGGTGACTCCTAATGTTTCAATTAATCCTTAGAGATAAGGGTGGACTACCTAGAAATCCTTCAAGAAATGCATTGGAACGTGTTGTTTTCTGTGTAAAGTTAGTTCTCAGTGGATTTTTCTCCTTTGTTAACGTGCTGGGCCGATATGACGAATTCTTTACAGGCTGTACTTTGTAGTTGAAGCTTGGAGTTGCATTGTAGCGTTTCTGCGCTTCATTTACAAGTAAGTGCTCAATATGATTTTGTATGAATCTACATTTTATGAGTGTTGCATCACCGCACTGACATTATACTTTGTTATTTCCTCAAGTTGCTCACTTTCAGCAGTGGTGATTGCTTGGTTATAACGACATACTTGTAGTAATGCAACCAAGTGATTTGTTGTGCTACTGTGAATCGGCACAATTAGTTTGTGAAGCTGATTGGAATTATCCACAGTCGCTACAGGTACTCCACTCAACATTGCCTTTTGGACCTTATATAATAGTGAGCCAAATGCTTGCATAAAAACTTACACTTTGGTCTACAAAAGACTGAGAAGATTGCTGCTTTTGAGATTGATCAGCAGGATCAACCCAAAAGAAATGATCTCGTTGGCACCAGTATAGTTGAAACTCTGCTTCAGGAACAACTTTAACAAATGCACTTGCTACAACCTAACAACAATAGATATTATTAAGACTTAAACAACATACCATGGCAAGTTCGGCAATTGAAGAGGCATTTAAAACTTTTGGTTGTATTAAAAATAAACTGCGCTGACACTCAAGTCCAAGTTGATTGTACTGCGATTTTGCTAAAAGTCAATATTACAGAAAAGCAGTTTAGAAAGCACATACCATGGAGGTTGTCTATATTGTTGGACAGTTCCTGACATTTCGTTGTAAGTGAAATTTCTTTTTGCTTTTGGCAAATTTGCCATAATTGGCTTTCCTTCTGTACAAAGTATATGTTCCATATTACTTCGACAAGTGTCTTTAACATAATAAAATTTTCTGTTTTGGTTGTCTCTAGAAATATGTGATACCATCAAATAAATATTTTGTACTATAGTCAGCAGAAGTGTGAAGAATTATTGCAAGTGGCACGTTGTTGGTAGTTGACGACTTGACAGCAAAACCTAAAACTTCATCTCCTGCAAGGCCACCATCAACCTCAGTTCTATATGGGCTTGTATCTATCTTCTTTGCGCTGATCACAATGGGTTCATTGGAATACGCTAAGTGTCCTGCAAGTCCTGGGTGCCCAGAAAATTTTGTAGTAGCTCCAAGCTAATCTAATGTGAAAAAAGTATTGCAAAATGTATTTACCGTGCAGCCCTCACTCGACACAAGCTCAAGATGCTCCGAGTAGAGTTCAAATACTCGACAAGCTTTTATAGTTGGCATTAATACAAGGATTTTGCTCACGGCCTACATTAAGTGATAAAGTTTTCAGATAGAGAAAGCAAACCTCATAAGTTAGCTCATAAGATGAAGACTGTAACAAGGCTAAACAATTTAACACTTCGTTCAACGATTCTTTGATGAGATTTGCTTGTTTTTTGCTCTCCTAAATCAAAAGCGAATTCTTTTTCTAACGTGAAAATGAACAATACCTGGTGGTGGTGCTGTAAAGAACCCATAAGCTCTGTATTCGCCTGATCTAAGGTTTTATTGTGTTCTTGCTGCAAGACTAAATCTTGCTCTGCTTTGTTCAAGCCATTCTTGAGATACCACAGCTTCCAAGAAGCAGTAATTATACTACCAAGTTGTTTCCACAAGGTCTCTAGTTTAGAGACCGAATCCTAACAATGCTCAAAATTGAGAAATATGATACAAAGTACATCAAGCAATTCAACTTCTACAACGCCAATCTGGTGCTTTTCGTTTTTCACGTGCTGGAGAAGAACCAAAATACATCTTTCTGATAATCGATGAAATTCTTCTCCGTGTTGCAACGCAGTCACCACTGCTTTGGCAAGTTTTGGGCCACCTAATATGATTTTACAAACTATCAAATTGTAAGAAATACAATACATGACATCTCTTGATCATCGACGTGATACCAAGTCCAATCCACTCGGGCAGCATGGAGAATCGACTTTATTTGAGCACATATCATCTATGTAATGTAGTGAGATTTCACGTTTTTAGTAAAAAGTGACACCTGAGTAGCAGTAAGTGAATTGTGAGCAGCTTCCATAATATTGATTAGCTGTAATAAGTCGATGTTAACTCCATTTGAATCTGACAGGTATCGCAACTGCTGCTCGCTGTGCTTTGCAGAGAGCGTCTCAAGCTCAAGTGTGTGTTGGATAAAATGACTAAGTACAGATCCATAAAGTTTCATCCACAACCACCATAAACTTAAATCAATTGCACGCTCGACTATGATGCAGAATATTACAAAACTTTTGTCGGTGCATTTCACTTTGAGCAGGCACAAATCATATCCTTTATCTTTGTTGTCACTAGTTTCCATTGACCAACCTGTAAACACTTGGAGGACTGCATTATCAAATGGTGAATTTTGTGTTGATGTACATGGCTTCTTAATAACACTAAGTTGCAATGAGATATATAAACAATCAAAACAGTACCCGAGGCGAAGGCCTTCAACAAGACGATCTTCTTGAGCTAATGTAGTAACCATTGAAATAGCACTGGCGTCTTTCGTTGGGTTTAATATAAAGGAACGGCGTTGGATGAGGTTCTCTTTTGTTAAGTAGATGTAGAGTTGCGCCTCGTGCCCTTGAGGTAGATTAAGAAACGATTGCTCAATATTTTCGAGAGTGTGTTGCCAAAATTCTCTCTTTGTGGGTCGTTGTTGAATGCTTTGAATTATGCGATGGAGGTTAAGTGCAGCTTGAGTCGCAATATCAATTTGAAGCTTCTTTGTAGAGTTATATAACTTTGCTGACTGCGTTTGATCAATTAATTGCGATTGTTTTGTTAAGAGCTGGTTGGTAGATAAACGTGTAAGGGCAATTTCAATATGCCTGGAAAGCTGTAAGTCTTCAAGTATCATTTTAGTTCGCTGTCGAATAGCAAGATATTCTACTCCAGGCAGGGATTTGGAGTCAAAGCCAATCTCTAAGACACCAAGAAGTATTGTTGAGTCCCCAGATTGCCACATTGGAATGTACATATCGTGCAAATTTGCTTGCGACTCTGTGGGCATTGCTGGCACGAAAACTGAAGGCGAACTGTTAAATACACACATGCCAACATGTCCTTCGCCAAAAGGAATTTCTTTATCTTCTGTTTTCAAGACTCGGCGACCATGCTCAGCAACATAAAATAATGTTCTTGATGGACCAAAGTCGGAGCTGAATTGCAATAGCTTGGGAAGGTGTTGAGATATAATCGTAAACACACAATCACAGTTTGAGAAAAGCTGGACGAATTGATATCCCTCTTTCAAATACACCAAATCGCGTTGTACAGTCGAAATTTGTGTCTCAAGGGCCAGGGTCGACGATGTATGACTGACTAATCGCTCATCACGATTGAGAATATCTGTAATGAGCTTTTCGTGCGTTAAAAGTGCTGATACGATAATGTTAATTCCTTGAGCGACTGCCAGCAGCTCCTAAAGCAAATTAACGAGTTTAGCCAGTCCGACTTACGTTGTCTGAAAAAGTTGCTATCGGCCCTGCACAAAAAACAATACCAATGAGCTTGTTTAATGCCACACTATTGTAAACTGATAGACAAATACCATTCAATGAACGTTGAAGTTTTGACGAATTCTTTGTTTGAAGATGGGAATAATAGCTTAAAACACAATCGGGGATAGACGAACTCTCAAAATTTTTGCCCGATGCAATTGCTTGAACTGGGTACCATAAAATCTTTTCAGCCTGAAAAATAGAGTTCATATTGTTTAGTGCATCTTGAATTCGAGACGAACTTGGGGTTTGTTGATGTAAATCATTTTCAACAGCGAAGAGACAGGCTTGTAGCACCTCATATATTTTTTTACTTTCTTGAGCTTGAGTCTTTACAGCAATAAGCTCATCACTTTTTTTATGGTTTGAATATTTCAATTCTCGCGCTTGCTGTCGAAAGTTTTCAAATCTATGGTGAATAAGCAATTTATCAAGTGTATCAGATTACTCTTTCCAGTGCATGTAAATCGTCGTAAATGATTTCCCAATACTTGGCATAATTTCGCCCTCAAAGCATTTATATGTTAGCTTGTTTTCAATACATTCTCGAGAAGCCAGGATTATCACTCCATGTAAATTGCCATCGTCTTCATACAATGGACTTGCACAAATAGATTTTATAGACGTGCTCAAGTTAAGAGCAGCTTCAGCTAGTGGATAGCTTGCAACAGCAGCATTGGTGCTGTCGATATTACTCGTTGTGACAACTCGACCAGTCTTGAAAACATGGCCCAGAATTCCACGCTGCAATGGTAATTTGCCTTTGAGGTCAAAAAAGCAATTTTGTTTCGAGTCGAATATAAAATATTGAGCTTGGGAATATAGAGATGTGACACATTTATCTTGAAAAACAGATTCAATTGCCTGATAAAAGCATTAAGTAAATTTTTTTGATTTACAAACCTGGATTAGAGATGGTGGCGATAAATCATCGAGTGCAAAAGTTGCTAACTTAATCAGAATACATTGTTCCAGCAATCGCAGTTCTGTTTCGATTTGGCGGGTGGATATCTGTTCAATATGCTCGTTTGCCAATATTGCTAGGTCTTGTGCAGTGGACATACGATAAGCCCATTCTTGTTGCTGTTTAATTTGTGAAACCTGCGATGCAACAAGTTCTCCTAATAAAAGGCAGCATTGCTTGCTGTGTGATTCAATTGGGGTGCACACATTACGACCGAACGAGAGGACACCAAATACTTTGTTTTCGACTTGAAGTCTCATAACTAGAAGAGATGCAACCACTTGGCGGTGTAATTTGTTGAGAATTGGCGATAACCAAGCTTTTGCATCAGACTTCACAACCTGTGTCATGTAAAACATTCAGGATGAACAAAGTTATGTACCGAGATAGGCTTTTCTGAGTTAAGGGCCTGAGATAAATAGGGTTCGTCTTCCAAGTTGACAATGGCGATACTATTATCGCTATTTAATGTCCACAATTGCTGCTTCTCATCGAAAATAAATAGATTCCCTCTCTCGCTACGCTCTTCGTCAAATAATTGAACACTGAGCATAAGATTGCCCCAATTAGAAGAGGCTTGAATTAATCGAAATTGTTTTTCTGTGTTTTCGAGCAAATTTAGAGACTCCTTTGACTCAATAAGTAGCTGCGACCTAATGAATTCAACTAAAAAAAATTAAGCTAATTACCTATCATTGACTGCAGCGACAAAAGTTTCGTTATGTTTCATAGCATGAGGAAACCAGCTTGCAAGAAGTTGAACACATTTTTCCATGGCTAAGCTCGGCGACGCGGTGGTGATTTCAATACATCCATTGATTTGCAACAGAGGATAGCATACGACGTCGTTGGTGACTGTATTTGTCACTTCGTCGAATTTACTATCAAAAGCAGGGTGCTCTCGACTTCCCTGTACAATCGTCCGAGACAGCACGGTTATTATGGGAATGCCGGAAGATATTTCAATTCGTTTTCCATTGCACCAAGTGAACAAAGGTGTTGGCGAATATCCACACGAAAGAAATAGCGTTCCTCGCGTTGCATTAAATTCTTGACAATAAAACTTATTCACCACATCCATTATACTGGGTATAGTTATGTCTTGCTGATGGAGAAGCATTTTCATGAAACGATAAGAAACTTGGTTAAGTCTTGATTCCTAGAATAAAGTCAAATCGTATAGATATAATTTAATACAATGAGTGCTTGTTCATGGACTGCGATTGTTTCTTGATGTTGAATATTCATTGACAAGGTGTGACTAGCAGATTCAAGCATCCATGAGCCTTGTAACACCAATATTACCCATGGTAGAGCTGGTGATTTTATACTGACAATAATGCCAAACACACCATATTCCATTTTGCCGACGTGAAATGAATTTAATATGTAATGGTATGCATCATCAGCTTCTTGTACTAATGATTTGCGTGCAGTTGATTTAGAAATCGCTTCTACAGCTTTGCTTGACCTAACATGAGGAATAAGACAACTCGCGACAAGGTGAAGTTAACCTTATCTCTTTTGATTTGATGCAGTAATCCTTTGGTAAACTTAACAAAAATTCTATACCTGTTGAATGCTCAATCTTATCAAAATATTGGCGAAGACAATCCCAAAAAGATGCTGAGTCATTTACAAATTGAGCTAGTTCTTTTCCAAGTTCGTCAACCATTTTAACAGCAAGGAGTTGGTGTAAAGTTTGCACGATCATAGGAGCTACGTTGTCAAGATAATAAACATCGCTAGGCACAACATCTCCTTTAATACATAATCCATAGGTTTTCTAGCCATAGTTCTTATCTAAATGACTCTTCGATTATCGTACCTGTAGAACTTGAATGGGGTATACAATATAGTTTGGTCGCCCTTCCAAGTTGATTGCTGGTTCAAGTCGTGAATTTGTAAGAATTTGCAATAACTTCATAATATCTAGAGGTATTTCGTCATCTTGTGTACGAGTTGTTGCCTCCACTACGACAGCGTCAGCTTCTTTGTCAAAGTGGACAAGGTCAATATCAATCCATCGAGTGGGCTTCTTTACAGAGCGTTCATGCTTCGTTTCCATCCATGCAACGAGCTCTTTAACAACATCTTGAGTGGTAATTGCTGTCATAAGCCGAGAAATCCCATTTTGAAAATCAGCAATATCTTTTTTCTGTTGTTCTTTAGCATCCATGGCAGCGACTGAGACTTGAATACACGATCCCACATGAACACCCAACATTTCCACATATTCAGCTCTCCACTTATGAGCATTATAGAAACTCCAATTAAGGATCATTTCAATAACACCACATGCAAAAGCTGGCTGTTCACTGTCAAATATCGGTAGCACCATAAGTACAAACTCCATTGAATATTCTGGCAGTAATTGAATATCAACATCTTGGCAATATTCTTCATCTTTCCTCAAATCTTTCAAAACTGTACAAATAACTCTCTGATCTTGTACACATCGATATGCAAGTCCTTCTAACGGAGCGTGTCCATTCTGCACCACAAACCGTCTTTCATTCTCATCTACAACAAGCAGCTTACTCGCCTTTGCTTCGACATACTGCTCCAGCAACGCTCTAACAGCAGAAAAAAAGCTCGGATGATTCATGTGTTGCAATAAGACGACCATAGATGCTGCAATTGCATCTTGCAGTTGCGTCTGTTGATCGAGTTGCGACTTGTACACGTCTACCTGCAGTCGCAGACGCTCAGTTTCATGGATCTGGTACTTGTATTTTCGCTGGATCGCCTCTAGTTGTGCGCCAAGCACGTGGACTCCTCGCTCCATCAACTCACTTGCTCTCTACTCAGCAAATTCGAAACTGACAATTTTGGCGCCAAAATTCGTACATTACACTATTTGCGTAGTCGAAGAGATGTGGACGGCGATCAACCCGAACGGCCAAGGCGCATCTCCAGGCCCGTCCAAGCGACATCGAGACGGAGAAGATGGTTCTCCAGTGTCTCCATCGTCTCCAAAGAAGAAGAGAAGCAAACGTAGTTTGATGGAGACGGAGGAGGCGCTGGAAGCTCGATTGACCGCATTATACGAAAAGACTTTACGTTCGCATGATAAACCACAGGTTTGTTCTGTACGATGCTTGAGGTATAAAATGCGTTAGATTGCTGCATCCATGTATAATGAAATCTTGGACGCTATTACATCATTGGAAGATGATACTTTAACAACAACTACAAGAAAAATTCAATATCTTTGCTTGAAGAACTTAGCCCAATTAGAAGCGAAATGCGAATTATCGGACGCGAAAAATGCATTGCTGCATTTTGCAGAGGTTTGGTTATTTGTGAAGACCATGATGAACGAGGATTTGTAGGCGTTGAAATTAGATGCATCAGATTGCATTGTGTGGTATGAAGCTGGATGTGTAGCTCTCGAGCTAAACGAGTTTGTTGCTTGTAAAATTGGAGTGTACTATACATGTTTATAGATATAGCCTTGCCCGAGCTTACTTTGAGTCAGCATTTGGTATCGACCCTTGCTTTTGGCCTTTGGTGGACAAATTTGTTCAAGTGCTCTATATCTTAAGCGGTTGGTGAAATACCTACATCAAATCTTATTGTGCTTTAGATGAAGCCGAATGCTTACGTCTAGTCGATCATATATTGAGTCATGATCCAGGCCACCCCACAGCTCTCTACTTGCAATTGAAGCTTCAAAACAAACCAACAGACGAAGTCGAGATTCCAAAATCAATAGCTTATTTGGAGCACTGCCGAGAAATTCGTGACAATATTCCTCGTAAATCCATCGCAATTAGCAAGCCTGTGAAATACGCATTGCCTGAAAACACTTGGCATTCCTTGGCTCACCTGCTTTTAGATCTATTTGAACAAACACAAAGCATCGTTGTTGACAATAGTTTTGATACCAAATTACCTTTTAGCCAGCAACGTATTGTGATATTACCAGCTACGGAGACGTCTCCTAAAGTGGAAATGCCAGATACAACTATTAAGGAGAGTGAACGAACAAAGCGTCCATCCATAGACTCGGAAGTTGATGATGTTGTGTTGATTCGGCCAGCAATTGAGCGGCTTCGACAGACAACAGAAAGCAATCCCTCATCACCAACTGTGGCAAATCGCCGGACATCGCACCGCACGCAAAAACGTATGCAAGATGAAATTGAGGCAGCAATTAGAGAGGCAAAAGAGAATGACATTTCATATCAATTACTGGTGCACTTCATTACTAAATGCAATGCTGATTGTCATTATAGTCTTTTATCAAAAAGGAAGGGGAAAGTGAAGATATACTAAAAAACACAATGTATGATTGCAGTGAGCGGGTTGAGCCCAGCAAAGATTGCAGTCAGCTTTGTTTCTTTAAAGCCGACAACGAAGAGAGTTCAGGGACAATCAAATTGGTGCCAGAAATTGCAAATAACGTAAGAAGATAGGAAAGCCAAGCTAAAGTTTATTAGATTGCCCCATCGCCAATTTCAACGCCTAGACGCTTCAAAGAGGAGCAAACAAATTTACTCTGCATCGAATTGAGTGATTTCTTGCAGAATGTCTGGTTAGCTAAAGGGTATTTGATGCCGAACTAGATGTATCTATTGTGAGATAGGTATACAATTCTGGAACTGATGATTCAATTCGTTGATGTTTGCACCAGAATCCCTGGAACTTTGCTTGATGATCAACTCGTGGAGCTTTTGTTGTGGATAGACAAATGTGTCAATAATTCTCTATCAGCTTCGATGCAACATGTCAGTAGTGCGATGGTTAAACCATCAACAGGTACTTTAAAATTTTCACATATATTGATTCAAAATCTTCAGGGACCAAATTCCCACCTCTACATGCAAGACTATTTATTCTTGAAATCCAAGTTGATCGCATAATTACAAAGTATGATCCATTGCAACATAATCGCAATGACTATATCACGCTGCTTAAAGCCAAGCTCAAGGAAGTCTTACAGATTCATTTTGATGCAACAATCACCGGTGCGACCACACTTTCCTGCCGACTACAATGGTTAATGCTTCACATTAACGAGCAACTGGGACTCATTGACCAGGTTGTCGATACTCTTGATGAACTGCTACGTACTATGGATGATACAATCATCACAATCGCTAATGTTAAAAGCTTTCCAATTTTGTCCAAGGTTTCTGTCAAAAAGATGCTTGAAAAGTTTTCTTTTGCAATGAAAATTAAAGAGGCTCGTCGGCTATACGCCAAGACTGTAATTGGATTTGGTTAAATCTACATTAATCTATTTTGCTTAGGTACAAGGATCAAAATTGGTTGAGGAGAAAATCCTAGACCTTCTACTACCGCATTATGATGTAGCTAAAGAAAAAGGCGGGCACTTGGAAGACTTGATGTTCGACTTAAGGGTCTATTTTGTAAGTGATCATTGTCTGAAAACTATTTATTCGATACAGAATCAATTGTCGGACCTTAAAACAGCGGGGCATTCAAGTGCAAACGATCAATTGGAAACTCCAATATTGATCATACTTGTCAAATGTCTTCGACATTGTCAAAAGATGGATATTTGTTATGACATCCTCGTCTTGTGCTGGTATTTCATTTTATCTCCTACACGATTTAAAGTTGACTGTGATTTTGTGGAAAAATTTGTAATAATGTTCATAGGTAATTGCTGATAAAGCCACCATACAATGCCTGAAGTATGTGACCACAGAACTAAAGGCTCTAAATTCTGAAACACGACAATCTTCTAAGGAACTAACAACTCTTACCCGAATTTGTTGTTTCCAAACTCGGGATTTCCTTTTACAGCATTTTCACTCTTCCACTTTATTATGTACAGTCGGGGCATTATTACCTGTATCTGATGTACCTGCATTGGTTGGAAAAATCGTTCGTCAGATTACATTGATAAACCTTCGCAAACGATCAAAGTTTACAATATTGAATCTTGCCTTGGCAGGCTTGCAGCTTTTGTACCAGCACTTGAAGACAATGGGTGACGATAAGGCAATTGACCCTACACTGGCCCGAGCTTTGTGCGAATCGATTGCAATGTACTTAAAAGATCAACTGAGCGTTGGAAAGTTTAAAGCTCAATCAAGGTATGTACTAATTCTTATTAAATTGCTAACACTGTCAAAGGCACCTGTTATACGGAGCATGTACTTCTTTTTTGTTGCTGTGGCAACATTTGGGGGATGATAAAGATGCTGAAGATGCCTTAAGTATGATTGAATTGCTTCACGAGCTATTGACAACAGGAGATGGGCTGGAAGATCGAGGCATGTGCTGTTTGGACAATGACTTAACTTTTCTCTTAACTACGCAACAAATCTTATCAAAGATTGACACAAAGCCACTCGGGGCAGAATTTTTGGAAGATCTACAAGCAGCTCGGGCTCAAAGCTATTGTTGTATGTATGGCTATGCTTTGCTATCATCTTGCGTTGAACATCGCCGTGCTACACGTAAGGCATCGTCCTCAGAATTAATGGATATGCTTTCTTTCAGTATTACCCTTGATCAAAAGCGTGTGTGCCGAAAGGAGTGCTTTGCTCTTTACAAGTCCATCCTTGAACAACCTGGCACTGAGTCCCTCATTCATGCAAATGTCCAAGGTATGATGAATCTTTGTTTGCTAAACTATAAAGTTGTGTAGTAAGTGAAGAGCTGTCGCAATATATTAACCCAACACTTCCGACAGAAGTCCATACAATTAAAATAGTTGCTTCTGAATCATTACATGGCATACCTGAAGATAAATATCGAGCACATCACGATTTATATTATCTTCTAGCCCGAAATTTGATCTTTCCAAAGCACAAACGTCGTGGAAAAGAATACCAAGTGCTGCTCGACTATGAACAACGCTGCGTAGAGTATATTATGTACTTACGTAAGGACATCACCATCAATCCCCGTCGAGCTGACTCGTATTATCGAATTGCAAAGTGCATTATGACATTAAGAGCTTTAATTGTCGATCAATGGAACGTGATCTGGACAAACCACTTTATTCGGGAGTATCAGCCTCATCCCCATGAAACTCTTCAAGGCTGGGAGTTCAAGGATACATTTGATGTCATTGCTAAAAATCATTTTTTTGCTTCAGTCATATCATGGATGAGTGCTGCTGACAAGTATGATCTAAGTGATACCGATTCAATGAGCGACCTTTATGATCAGAGCGAGGCAACAGTCAAAACTTATAGTATGATTATCGAATGTTATACAGAGCTTGCTCTCCGATGTTTGGATATGGCAGCCACACTTAATTCAAACATAGCTGTTGAGTGCTACGAAGACAGTTCTCATATTCTCTGGAACATTGCTAAAGAGACTCGATGGAGTACAGCACCAGTTGTTAAAAAAGGCTTGGATTATATTTCAAGTGCTATGGAAAAGACTACAGAAGATGACCCTGAATGGATGCGATTAAGTTTTATGTGCGGTAAATTGTCGCGAAAGCTCGCCAAAGTGTCAAATTCAAGTTATGAATCTGCCCTTCAAATGTTTCAACAAGCACACAAATACGATGACGAAGAAAGCAGCGAATCTCTTCCCCACGGATTTTACCAATTGCATGCTACACGACTCAAGCTTCTCCTTCACTTAGTTTGTTTGAATTCACTTCACTGCTTATGGTGTTTTAGATTTTGCGTGCCCCAAAGAATGACCTTGACGACCCCGAAAGACGCCATGATCCTATTGTTCTTGGAGAAAATATTGATGCGTATTATCCATCAAATGAGCTCATGAATATGGTGGAAAAATACTCTTATTCCACTCGTGAAGAAAAACCACAGTCTGTGAACGAATTTGAACACAATACCACAATGCGGAGGGAAAAATTCAAAATGTTAGTAGACAATTGCATTGATGCACTCGAGTGTATTCCACTTCAAGACAAATACTTTCACCCAGCATATTATGCTCTTGCCCGCGGAATCTACTATGCTGGGTTTTTGCTTCAAGGCGAAAGATATGGTGCTATTGCAGCATTAAAATGGATGAAGCCACTATTTGACAAGAAGCGTTCACAAGTGGTTGCAGTGTGGCTATCTGAATCGCCGATGAACAAACTAGAAGAACTCAGCCAGCAACAGGCCAAATACGATTGTCTTCGTATCAAATATCACAGCTTTTACATGCACTTGCTTGTCGAAGTGGGAGACTATGCGGTAATCCTCACTGCCAAATTTTTATTAACTAATTCATCTTGTAGCGCGTCTGTGAAATAACAAGCTGGGTATTAAGCAGTAAGGAAGATCACTGGGTTATGGACGCGATGTTAGCCCATGGACTGGTTGCTCGTAGCCATCTTGCACGTGGTCGTGTCCTGGACATGTATTTTAAATGCCTCTTTCAAGAAAACATTGATGAGCCTCCAGCAGTTAAAGCTATGTCCCATCTCCATCGTATGTATGGCGTGTATATGGAAACCCAAGAAGCGTGGCCTCGAGCACGGTACCACAACCAACCTGTTTGGCCAAGAATTATGTCAAACATGGGAAATTGGGTTTGGGAATTGGCAATGTCGTATGCTCTGGCCCAAGCCTTGAAAGCCGATGCAACTACGGATCCACTTTGTGTTCAAATTGTTCTGTATGTCAAAGGAAAAATGGGTCAAAGAGATCTCTCAAGTGTGAACGAAATGACATGGATCGGTATGCCTGTAGAACTTGACGTTGAAAAGAGGCATGACTGGTCAACTTTGGTGAAGAATGCACTTGCATTTTGCTCGTCAATGTGGCCTGAGAAGACCAAACCCAAATCCAAGCAGCCAAACAAACCTAAAATTCGCATGAGGTGGCCCCCTCACAAGACGTTTGATATGCTTTCTGATGAAATGTCATAACTTCTCAATGTGGATGATTTTATTGATTAGACTCTGCTAGATACAGCACATAGGTATCATCATAGTAATTTGGGCGATCACGAAGGTCAGTCGGGTGAAAGTTGGCAGCATACGCATCGGGTTGTGAGACGGAAGAAGTTGGTAGAGTCGTTGGTCGTGGTTGTTGTGGTATTTCTGGCTGCGGCGGTGGTGGAAAGTAAGCTTGTTCGCCATGGGAAAAGTACTCTAATTCGCCTTCTTGTTGAAATGGTATTGATTCATTCACCCATTCTGGTGGTGGAGCTTTTACTTTTTGTTCAATTGGTTTAGGAGGGTGAACAAGTACTGGTTTAAATGGCATATCGACACTTTCTTCATGCTTGGTACCACGACGCTCCATTGCTCGGTTTGTTAACCATTGTAGCACTTTATCTTCTTGCTCTGGGGTCCCCTGTAATATACATGAGATCTCACACTAGAAAGTATACTTCACCTTGAATGGTGCTACAAGTACATTCTTTTTGCTCCAGGGAGCTAAAGAAGACTCGAGAATATCATGAGGTCCATCTCCCACGACAAGTATGACAATATCAAGCTCCCTACAAGAAAAATAGCATCGATATATTGGTTTCCCTTGTACTTTGCAGCATATTCCAATGCGAGATTCGTATTTGTCGTGTGGCCTTGTCCCATTGTCAATCGGCCATCAGTGAGGATTATAAGCAAATTTGTTGGAAGATCACTATGCTTTGCTTCTGAAGCAGCATATTGAATAATTGGAGCATAAGACGTTGGTTCTTCAAACTCTAATGTATTGCACAAATCACGATATCTACAGATGAATTCATAATTTTCTAATGATCATAAGATCAAGTACCTCGTACAAAGATGTTTTGGTTTATAGCCTTTGCGTTTAGGTACACCATCTCGATCTAATGGCATAAAAGAAAATATTGCATCAGATTTAGTCACACTATCTCCAAATCCAAAACAAGGTATTAATTCATCAAAGGCTCCTTGGATAGCTATAGCATCATGTCAAATATCTTGAAAATTAAATTTTATACCTGGTTTTTCCAGAATATGGCTAACAAAAAGAATAGCATTTTCATAAGGATTGCGTTCTGAAAGACGATCTGGCAGCTCATGCAAGCTTTTCCCTTTAAATGTTTCTTTACCAGTCCATTCATTCGACTTGGAAACTAATTATGATAAGATATGAATTGTGTTCTTGACAACATACAATCAATTCCAATCATAACTTGCATGCAATGGCCTTTGAATACTAATACAATATCAATTGAGTATAGCATTAGAATGCAATACCTTCTTCATCCAGAACAGTCTGCGTTGTTGGAGCTGCACTGCTTTTGTTTCCCATGATGTCGTCTTTTGTGAAAATGAAGATGCAATTTTATCTGATTCAGAATAGACTATATGTATCAGTATTTACACTATTAAGAATATGTATACTAATATTAGTATAATATGTGAACTTGATACATTTATTTACTTAAAGTTCCTAAAGTGATAGATTCAATCAGAATGGAATTGAAATCAGCAGAATTGTCCATGAACACTTGATGTCCAGCATAAGGAACTTTTTTCAACGTAGCATATTGTGTAGGACTTAAACGATCAACCACCTAATAATTAAATATGAACAAATGAATAGGAATTAATGAACAACCTCTTGGCCATATTCAAAGTTCATCCAGTCAGAACCACCACCATAGCTATATAAAAGTAAATAATAATTGAAAATAAAGTTTTACATAAAAGTGACGGGCATTTGAATTTGGTTTGGTAAGAGATCATCTCGTAGTGGTTTGATACCATAGGCACCCTAAGATGAATGAGTTACATTGAATTTTGTACTTGGGTTACAGGAAGAAGATGTGTGTGTATTGCAACTTCACCAGATTTCTTTAAAGCCCAGTTGTGATACATGTACTCAGCGACCATGGCTGAGTCCAAAACACCAGTCTTTAACACACTTGTATCTGGTAACCAACTCATACGACGTTGTAAAATCCAACGAACTAAACGTTTACCAAATGGACCCATAAAGCGAACGAAAGACTACAAAAATGTTAAAAGGTAATTGAGTAACCAAAATGTACCATAGGTGTTAGCTTCATTCCCCATCCATATCGAATGACTCGGAAGAAAAAAGATCTTGGTGAATTATCCTTTGGAGGATAGCCAACTCCAGCAGGTGAGATTAATATCAATTGCTGTATGGAAATTAGAGTTGATTTTCTTGTTGATTTGTACCTCGACATTTTGGGGATATTTTAATGCGTAATGGGTAACAAATATTCCCTACAAAATATGTTAAAAATTGCACATAAAAACATATATTGTACCCCCATTGAGTGCCCAGCCAAGACAAATTGATCAAGCTACAATATTTCATGAATTAATTCTTTTCTTGGAGGAATACCTGAATTTCTTTTCGCCAGCGTTCAATAGCATCGACAAAAAATCGATCAGCATCTTCATACTACAATAAATTAAGAAATTTATCAAAATGCAAAACTTACTGATTTATAAGAAGGATCTGGTCGATCTGAGCGTCCAATTCCAATCCACTCAACAGCGTACTAGTATAGATGTGAAAGTACAACAAATGATGTCTACTTACAACATTGTATTGTTTGGCAAGAGTTTGTAAATTCTACATATTTCCATCAGTCAAAAAACAAAATAAAATATACTACCGTAGCCCAAAATGCATTTCCAGCAGCATAACCATGTATCAAAACAAGATTGAGAGGAGGTAAACGACTTTCATCTTTTTGTTCACCACAATATGGAATATGCACTGTTCCAAGTCCACCAACTTTGAGCATTTTGTATTCTGTCATAATGTGAGTTTTGTACAATTTGTCTTCAAGTTTGGTCAATTCTTCCAATCGTGCTGGAATCCAATACTTTTGTGCACACACAAATCCCCATGCAAGTCCAACGCAACTAAGCACTGTGATCCAATCTAGATCATAATTATAACCTCATTTCCTAGATACACACACCAGCATAAGTTTTTTCCTTTTCATTTTCTATTGTCAAACAAACTCGTCGTGAAATGGCATAAGCTAAAAAAGCTCCAAGAACAAGTGATTCATGCAGTGCTTTCTTTGGCAATAAAACCAATGCTCCAAAGGCTACAGCTAGGACTGCAACGAAGTCAAAGAGCACTAGACGTTCATGTACTTCAGCTGCCGTCGTTAATGCCAGTACGACCACGACCGAAATTACAGCAGCTACACCCAAAGGCCTGCTTAAAATGTACCCAACAATGCTCCAAAGGATTAACAAAGGCACAGCCACAATTGCAGCAGTACCAAAAGCCACAGACCTCCACATTATGTGGTAACTTTACAACTGAACAGGTTGTACCACACCCAGTGCCTCTCGACTTCGGTGGACCGATTACGTCATGAAAATCTGTCCAGCATACTACTCGTTTTATGGATTAATGTCGGAATCGACATAGACCCAACGTAACATTGCTTTCGGTGCTAATGAGACACGAATATGTCATAAACATTTCATACATTTTAGCTGATACTCATTCAGCTGATTTACTCTAGTGGACATTTGCGTGAGCCACAAGTGAAGTGCTACTTGTACAGTTACTAGAGTGCATACTTTGTACAGTTACTCTAGTGTACATTCACAGCTAGTTAAGTACTTTTTCAGTTACCTAAGTACACATTTGCTTTGTTATCAAGATGCAAAACAAAATATATTTTGATCATTCAAGTTACAAAATTGTGCAATCGGATTGTTTTTGGTTTTTTTGTTGAGTTCGCTCTGCATTGAATTGACGTATCTCTTCTTCTTGAGCTAATGCTTCTCGCCTGCGTCTTTCATAATGGTATTGTTGTGTTCGTTCTGCATTGAATTGACGTATCTTTTCTTCTTGAGCTAATGCTTCTCGCCTGCGTCTTTCATAATGGTATTGTTGCATTTGTTCGTATTCCAACATTTGAGTGTAATACATTTCCATTTCATCAACCTCATCTTCTTCATCGTCAATATCAAACGATTGTAAATTCTTCTCCGAGTCAATTGTTTTAGTTGCTTTGGGTGGCTTGACTCCAACACAAGCATCTAAACGCACACAGTGCTCAAGGAAGAGACTCCAATTGCTATTTGTTTCAAGAATCAATGGGTTTCCAACAACAATTAAGAGAGCTTGAGCTCTTGTAATTGCAACATTAAATCGCTTCGAATGAGATACAAATCCAAGAGAGAATTTTTCATCATCGGCAAAGAATGCAGTAGAACTGCGTACTGTTGTCATGAGCATCACTTTACGCTCACCACCTTGGAATTGCTCGACAGATCCAACAGTAATGCCATTGATGTTTCTCTTTTGAAGCTGTTGGTTCATTTTTTGACGCTGTTTAGCGTAAGGTGTAATGATTCCAATGTCTTTAGTAGCTATACCCTTTTGCAAGAGTGCCGCCACGTAATTCAAGATAGCTTGGACTTCGTAAAGATTGTACCAAGAGGGAGAATCAGCATCTTGTTGTTCAGAACCTGTGATACCATGGAAAATTAGAGGACATGACTTGTTTGGAAGTTGACGCCAGCCTAAAAAGCTGTTGACAGTGCTTGGAGCATGGTAAGTAAGTTCATCCTCGTAGAAGAGTGCATTTGGCACTTTTAAAATATCTTGATGAGATCGATAATTGCGCAAAAGTTTTGTCTTATGTGTGCTTTGGTAAATTGGTCTTTGGATCAATCGCTCCATGAGAGAAATATCAAGGCCATAATTACAAGCACTTGATGACTTAACCACTGGACCAAGTTGCATTGGATCACCAGCCAATAACACACTTGTAGAGTTTGTAGCAAGGGGACCAAGTACACCAAGTACTTCAGGCTCAGAAGCTTGAGCAGCTTCGTCAAATACGATCAAATCAAAATACCCACGTCGAATTCCAATATTGTAAAGCTTGGATCCTGTTGCAATTGTAGACACAACAATAGGCGCAGCTTGAATTTCTTCCAAACTTGGAGGATCAAAGCCACCTTCATCGTTTTGCAAAGTAAATGGAAGCACAGAATTTGGAGTGTCTTTTTGACGACGATAATATGCCATCATACGAAGAAGATGACGAGAAGACAATGAATTTGCAACTCGATCAACAATATTGTCAGCAGCAGCATTCGACGGAGCACAAACCAAAATTTTGATTTTCGGGACAGCTTTTAGAAGCTGAAGAATAGCTTCCACGACAGTCACTGTTTTCCCAGTACCAGGAGGTCCAAAGAGCAGATAAGGAATTTTAGGAGCTGTATACGACCGCACTAAAGTCATAACATCTTTAACAGCTTGTAGTTGCTCAGGGTTTATAGGACGTCCACTTGATAAAGTAAGACCAAAGGATGTAGACCGCAATGAGCATGATGGTTGAGTTGGAAATAGTAATGAAGTTTGTTCATTTAATATTGACAAAGTAATACCTTGGTGCATTAACCGCATTGGGGTCCGAGACATGATAAATCGCACATTAAATGTTGGGCTACTTCTGAACGTTGAAGAAAATGATGCTGGAGCCCGCATAACAATTGTATCAAGGCGAACTTGAAAGATTACTGCCTCGTACGTCTTGCTATTGGCATTACGAGATAACCAAACTTTGTCGCCAGCCATAAGCGATGGTCGATTTTCAGATAATCCTGGTACAACCAGTTCGTATAATACCGAGTTCTTCTGAATGAGTACAGCACTATCCATGTCATAGTCTTGTTGTTCTTTAACATGAGCAGATTCCTCTTTGATTAACAGTGTACGAAACCAAAGTAGATAAGTAGACCTGATAAGATTGTGGGAAAAAATGGCATCAGAGTAGTCTCGATCATTGTACTTGTATGGAGCCAAATTTATAGCAAGGGGAGCTGACCCATTTGAGCTACTTTTGTAGATATCTGTAGGAAGAGCAAATTCCAGCTTGGATTTCTTTCGCCTGTACCGCTTTCTTGTAGGTTTTGTTACCTCTTCTCGCATTCCTTCATCCATATTCTCATCAACGCAGTCCACTTGGTCAATAATACGACCGATTAGAAATGATTGCCCAGAGATGGTTTTAAATTCAAATGCAAGAATCGTCTTGTACCGACCAGACAAAGTGGATTCAAATGCACAAGATGCTTTGACACTCGTCCCAGCGGGTAGTAATACATTTGAAAGATTCGTATTAAGCAATTGAAATGGTGATTTACCACGGGCAGTCTTAATTTGAAAATATCGGACAAGTGTGACTGTAGCCGATTTTGCGTTGGATATAGTATAAACTTGCTTGTACTTTTGGTTGGTGTTGAGAGCTTTCTTAAACTCTTGATTGTCAGTGATAGTAATGCCATACTTATCAAGAGTAAACTTTGCACCATATTCCTTTAAGAGCTCTTGAGCTGATGGTTGGTTTTTTTCTTGTTGTTTTTCAAAAGTAAATTTGGATCCCTTAAAAACAATCGGTGGTGTAGATTTTGAGCCGTGGAGTTTAATAAAGCCCGAGGCTGTATTGCCATTACCTCGAATGACATCTTCAACACCACAAAATGATTTATAAAATTCGCCAAAATCTTTTCCTTCAATTTTATCTCCTCTTTCACCAATAAATGTTGCCAAGAGTTTAAGACAAGTAGTAATATCCACATTCTTAGTGCTTGAAGCCTTTTCAGCGCACATCACGAGCTCCAAATGATTTGCTTTATAAATGATTTTGGGGGAAATTAATGACCCATGTTGATCAACAAAAGCTTTGATTGTGGGTTGCATTAGGTTGCGATCATTTGGATATTCATTGTAAAATCTTACTAAATCGCTGGCATGAATTCTGTTGCCATTCTTTTTCAAGAATGCTGTGAGGTGAGCTAAGACAGATAAAATAGATTTATTTGCCCTCTTTTGCGCTCGAAGCTTGGATTCAATTAAGCATTTGTCATACATTTCATTCGACATGAGCTCTTTCATTCGAGCAAAAGCTTTTGGCAAATGTTCAACATCTTGAGCTGCATAATCCAGTAAACGATTTGGAAGCGGACGTTGATCCCATACACCAAAACCATGTTGAACACTAGCTTTTAATGTGTTTTGGACATTGGCATAAGCTTGTAAAATGTTGTTCAAACCCCAGCATGTTACGCTGTCCGATGTGATGATCTGGTGAGCAACCTGTGTATCAAATATTTTGTCAAGGTCAATGTTGAATTGACCTAAAAGACCAGTATAATCGCTTCTTGCATCGTGAAGAATAATAAGCTTGGATTCCAATACTGCAGCAATACTTGCATCACGAAGAACATTAGGGCAGACATAAATATCCATGATATATATTTGAGTGTTTTCGCCTTTGATTTGCAATAATGACATTCGTCCATTTTCACTTAAATCACCTTCTAAATCCAAGACCAAAAAAGGCGACGTTTTCAATTGATTAAAGCATTCTTTTGCCCGCTTTAATGTTGCCACATACTCATATTTTGTCTGCACTGGCAAACTTGGTGGTGATGAAGCTCTTACTGGGGCAGGAATTGGACCAGTGGAAGTTGAACCACGAGCTGTTGGGTTCCAAGTAATTTTAAAATTTATACCGCTTCCACTTGCTTGTAGTTTACCATTTTTACACTGTCCAAAGCTTTGAATAAAGGGTTTAATCGATTGCAACAATCTATCGGACCACATAAATGCATATTCGTCATGTTGCTTGCGAAACACACCGAGAGTACTCTGCGGTGGTAAAGGCTTTGTTTGAAGCCACAAAGCTAATTTCTCAACAGCCTCCTCTGTTCGAGCAAATTGAAGAAAAGTTGTATACTTCAATGGTGGGATAGCAACATGCCCATGAGTGTCGATAAAGCGTTCAAGTCCACCTGCTCGATCAATTAACGCTTTGCATTTGCCTGCTGCTTTGCTGCTCGCATAGAATTTTTGCAATGAATCTGTTGTGATTATTCCATGTTGTTGCTTCAACCACCGAGAAAGTTTTGACAAACACGAGATAGTCGCTTCGTCCACCATGCAAATTCTAAACTGATTCTCACCAATGCCATGATATGTCATGTAATTGTCAAGTCGAGGACGTTCCATCTGATACTGAAAATATCATCAAAAAATAGTGTACAACATTTTACCATTAAAAAGTTCTCAAGACATTGCACTTGTGATGTGGTTTGTTAAAACAATAGTAATTATCCAATAAATTATTAAATCTGTTTGTATCAAAATAATCTCCATCTTGGTAGAGTAATTATAGATTGCTTTAAGAGAGTGTGTATGAAAGGGTTGGAGATGGAGTCGATGCCAAAGAAAGCGATGGATCCATCACGGCTTTATCGGTTTATGGATAGTCCTTCAACGTTTAATGAAGAAAGCCGGGTTTGTATAATTTTTAAGACAAAATTGAGGCGTTGTAATGTAGCATCGACCAGCTACACATTCAGGGGTTATACAGCGATCATGGAATGGAGAAAATTGTGATATGACGCCATTTGCACGGTAACTCTTTAAGTTTTTATGATTTTACTTTATGGGGAATAGACTTGACACACGTGGAAAAGTTATTTTGCTTGAAAATGATAGTATTCGGACGACAGTGCTTGGTACTAAACCAACATTTGAACCATCTTTGCACATTCGGTATACTCTTTTAAGCTTTTATACGTGATTATACGCGTAGGTCGCTGGAAGAAACCATTTTAGCACGTGCTGGTCCAGGACAAGAAGGAAAAGTATGTAGAGAATTTCTACTTACGTTAAGGTTTGCTTGTAGAGTTTAGTTGTTGTTCGACCAGAATCTGTTCAAAATAATGCTACAGTCGATGCAACCGCGTTAGGTTATACATTTGTGGCTTCTACACAATTGCAAGAAGGTATAATGACTCCAGCACAACGTCGAGAGAGACTACATTTTACCACGGCATCTGAAAAAGCCACAGCAATTCAAAAACGTGGCGAAATGAAAGAACGTCGTTTAGTCCAGCTCATGTACTTAAGTTCACACTTACTCTTGAATTAAATCTTGAGCTAGGAGGCATCAATATCCTGCTGGAGTCATGGGTTTAGACTGCCCTCATAATTCACGTACAATAATCTCTATAGCCTATTCATACTTGAATACTCATGTAGAGACTCAAGTGTATACTCAATCAGCAGAATTACTAGAAAAACAACGCAGACACACTGATCATCAACGTGATTCACGAGAAACCAATTTACGATCGTACACTTTTACAATTCAATAATTCTCTAAAGCTTGTTTTAGAAAATCAACATCAATCTCAAAGCTTGGATATTCATATCTTCAACAAGATGATTCAATCAAGTCACCCCACGTGACTAAAGTTTGTCAAGAAAAAATAAAATTTCAAACAACATATACTGATACCCACAGTCGATTATTCAATGAAACACCACCAATTTGGTATCCCGAACGGTACTAGATCAACATCAAAAGCAATGCTTACAGTGATAATAGTGCCCAACATTTACGTAATGAAGGTGAGGCAGGACGACCTTGTAATGTTGTCAATGGAGGAAGGATTGAATTCTTTCCTCCTAATATTCCAGAGAAGCAACATCCAAGACAAAATCATCCATCGATTAATATTCATCCCATTTATAAACAATCTTAATAATTTGTCTTTAGCAATGATGACAATATTTACTCCATAATCAATTTTCTGATTGGTTGGAAACAGTAACTTTTAAGCCAATAGAATTGCACTGTCATTAGAACACTTGGCAGCACCATGAAGCTTAGCGGTGTCGCTCCGTGGATGCTTGGACTTATAGCAGTGGCTGCACACGATACATCGTTGGAAATTGGTGATAACTCTTATGTGGTTCGGCTTCATGCGAGTGTGGCAGATGCACTACGTCAAATTAACCAAAGATCGGCTTATGATGATGTTGATGTTACAACAATACCTGGTGAACCTATGCCAATGACAACAAACAATGAAAAACAATACGTTTGCTATGTTCCTGAAGTTGCAGAAGTTGGGGATTCCGTAGATGAAGATGTCAAGCAAACTCGACTTGAAATTGTTCGTGAAATTTCATCAAAATTACGCCCGAACTGTGTTGCACAAAATGATCCATCAGGGACATATCTTTATGAAATTTGCAATTTCAAAGTAAATTATCTTTGATTTTTTGTTATTTTATTGCTTTGATGTAGCAAATTCATCGAACTGAAGTCAATCCAGACACAAAACATCCCAAGATTGCCACTCGCACTCAAATCGGTGTGTTTGAACGAGATGCAGAAGATAAAGTGCTTTTTGACTATGAAATCTTAAAGACAGCCCAAAATGTTCCAGTAGTAAGTTGAATCTCTTATTATCACTCTCATTTCATGCTAGCCTGATGTTGACCTTGAAGGACTTTTATATACCCAGTACCATGGCAATGTTATCGTGCAATTTGCATGTGCAGATAACGTTGGGCAATCAATTGTAGGTATGCATTTACCTTCTGATGGCAGCAGTAAAACAGCATTCCTCGTTGGATCCCGTTCATTTTGTCTTGATAAATATGCTGAAAGTGCCATGGACCTTGACATTGATCGTTTTCTTAAACCTTTGACATCAGGCAAAATGTGTATTAAGCGTACAGAAGGTAAGAAAAGAAAGGCTAAAGAATCCTCTAAAGCTTTGTCAGGATGGTGGACGTATGAAGTTTGTTTTGGCAACAAGATCAGTCAGTATCACCGCGAACAAACTGGTGAAATTACGTCTGAATTCTCCCTTGGGTAATGCAAATATCTTTGAATGAATGGGTTCTGATAAGATTAGGGAATGGAGCGATGCTGCAAATGAAGCTTTACGAGTAAATCGTAAAGCTATTTTATCTGAATTTATGGATGGCACCCATGACAAAGAACAGCCCGCTTATGACGAAGTATATGACAACGGTACTCCTTGTGATGCTCTTGATCGAACTAGGTATTTCATATTACATTATCCATGTTCATACATCTCTAGAACAACTCGTTTGATGCTATTTTGCCCATCAATAAAATCCCAACCTCCTTACATCATTAGCGTTCAGGAAACATCGACATGTGCCTACACAATTAAAGTTGCCACACCTCAAGTACATATTTCCATCATTGTATGAAGATTTTAATGTGCATATAGATTTGTTTCCATCCATATTTTGCCAAAGAAGATCAACGACTTGCCGATTTATCGCAAGTAATTCATTGTGTACCTTCTGAAGAGTCTACGATCAACGAATCTATTCCATCTACTTCACCAGCAAGTAAAGATGAGCTTTAACCAACTTAATCTACTTCGAGCACGAGTGGTTGATACATTGCGATTGTCATTAACCGAAGCGTTCTCTTCGCTCATTTCCATCATCATTTCACTTCAATTGGTTAAAATCTTCAAGTATCTTGTTCATAATTTCTTCATTTTCACCAATGAAAATCTAACGAACAATAGAAATTCATTTTGATTGGCTAATAGTAGGGGTAGGGTAGAAACTGTACCAATCAACAAATTGCCATAAACCTCTTATATTGAATAGGCGCAATGATGCACGGCGTATGTATTTTCCAAGGTATTCGCTTAAATCGATTAAAAGTTAGAGAAAGGGCATAACAAAATCTGAGCAGCTAAATACACGCAACTTGGTTCAAAAGAAATGAAGTTAAAAATGTATAAAAAAAGCCAGTGTTTGCTTGTAGTATACAAATTGTTAGATATCTTAAATAAATTGAATATGTGTTGCATCTTTGTTGCTTGTTTATTGAAAAAGAAACACGCAATGTTAAAATAAGTTTGTCATCTCAACTGAAGAAAATTTTAATGAAATTTCGTTTCTTTTGATGGGCCAACTGGTGAGAACAATGTAAATTGCGTGGAAATAGTCGATAGAAAGTAGTCCGACGACGTCGTTTTATTTGATGGAATTGCCCAATCTTTAGGTTGAAGTGTATTTTACCAACTCAAAGCAAACCGGTTGCGCAAAGAAACAAGCTGGCGAAATCATTTTAGCATTGGAAGAAACATGGAGACGCGATCATGTCCATCGATGGACGAACTCCACGGACTTGCACGAGTCATGGGAATGAAATACTTTCGACACCTATCGAAGCTTGAGTTACATCAAGCATTGCAACGTCAAATGCATCATGCCAAGAAAGCACAAGAAGCATCACGTAAGAAAAAGGGAAAGAAGAAACGCAAAGCAAAGAAATATTGGTGGCGAAAGACGAAAAAGAATACAAAAAGAGATCAAGGACTTAATACAGTGGATCCGATCATGCTCACGGAACTTGGACCCCACACGGTATGTAAGATAGAGAGCATGGATTGTCATGTATCATGTAGTTCCGCTTTGTACGACCAAATGGTACTGTTGTTGTGTACAATTTGGATAGTTTGATAGCGTACATTTTGGCAACTGGGGATTTCTCGGAACCAGAGACGCGAATTCCATTTCCTGATGATATGCTACGACAACTTGACACAGAGGTCTGCCCTCGTCGAGGGACGCTATCGGTCATACTTCGG
>JNBS01002055.1:0-14173 GCA_002081575.1 Thraustotheca clavata | reverse complement strand
AATATTCGTTCAAGTCTTGAAGACAGATAATATTCGTCATTTGCATTTGTCTGGAGCGGACAATATTTTATGCGTTGATCAATTGAAAATGGGTTTACTAGCAAAGTCTTGTTTAATGCCCGGAATGGCGGCATTTATTTGCAGCATAATATTTACGTTTAAGCAGTATAGTGGGCCAAAGTAAGTTCCTTTCTATTGACAGAGCTAAACAATCATTTAGAAATGATTTTTGGGTGTCTGAATTTTTAACAGGATGCAGTCACCATATTTATGAAGTTTCAATTCCTTCCTTTTTAAATGGTCTACTCTCGTTTTCATTTTTGGCTTATTTTTTATACTTTGAATATGAGTTTGTAGCTATTGGGGTTTGTGAAGATAATTATTACAGACTTTTTCCAGCTGAACGAATGGTTACTCGTAATATGGTCATCTTTGTATTGTCAAAGTCGCCAGAATGTAAGCATACAATTGACACAATTTCGCTTTCAACACTTTCCAAGTAATACTAGCTTCACTTCTTTAACCTCTGATACCATTCCAATAGATATCAAAACATGTTGAGCAATTACGATATGATTTGTCAAGCATGGAATTTGACAACTTTTTCAACCAAAATTAAATCAGTTGCCCGAGAATCTCGCTTAACACTCATAGCAAAACAAGATTATATCCGTGTTTCCCTCACTCGCACAACTTCTTCACTAGCTCTGACAAATTTAAGAAGAACGTCTTCGTTATATGTACAACCTAAAGCTGAGAGATCAAGACGTCAATCAAACTCAACTCATGTCATTCCAACAAATACAAATAGTGAAGAAACATCATCTCGACGGCCAACTTTAGTTCATGCAGAGTTGGTATCACAAAGACTAGCTAGTATCGGTGCAATGCAAGTAGTTGAAGATTCTGGCACTGGACCATATTTCAGTGAAACTACAGCAAATTATAGAGCTTATAAGAAGTACACAGCATTTTTGGATTCACCCGTGCCAAGTGATCTTGAAAATCATATAATTCTATGTGGTATGCCAAACCTTTTACACGATTTTATTGCACCATTGCGTCAAATTCGACATTCTGGTGGCAGTGTTTATAATGGTACTCATCATTTGGATAATACCCCAATTGTAATTATCAGTAATATGTCACTCACACAAAAGCAATATGCATGTATATCATGTTTTGACAATATTTATTTTGTTCAAGGCTCACCATTATCAATTGCTATATTAAACCGAGCCAATACGACCAAAGGTAAAAGTGTCGTGATCTTACGTACATGCTGTGCTGAAAGTCTAAATACTACTAGCAATGCAAATGAATTAATCGATCAAAATATGATTGATACCGATGCAATCACTGTTCATCGATTTATTTCAGATATATGTGAAATGAACAAGGATCCCAATGCAACAAAACCAACTATCTTAATTGAACTCGTACAATATTCTTAATATTATCACTAACTACCTTATAGAGTCGACCAAATAGTTTGCGATTTTTACATGATCCACAACTCAATGTAAAAGCTGACCATAAAGACACAATTCGTCTTTTAACAAAATGTGTTATATCGTGTGCTGATGATCCTTTGGATAATATTTGTCATCCACTTTATGCTGCAGGTATAATTTTTCAATTCTATACATTTTTAATACAGCTATCTCTAGGGAAAGTTTTTATCTCAACTTCATTAGATGCATTATTTGGCATTTGCAATAAATATGGCAGCATTGTTGATATCATTCATCTTTTAGTTCTTGGTGAACCTCGTTCACATGATGCATTTCATCATGGACGTGCATTTGATCAAATTGATATTCCTACAATTATGTGGGGACGTCCTTATGCTGCTTGTTTTGAAGAATTACTTTTACATCATGTACATTTTCATTTTCATATCTACTTAATGATTTCATGTAGAATATATTATGTGTTGGACTCTATCGATCTCGAAAAGATGATACAAATTTTGTATTTGTAAATCCGGAGCCTCAAGTAATATTGGACAAACGTGACAAGTTATTTGTCTTGCGATAATAGTTTAGTTTGGAAGACAAATTTCGCTTTTGTATAGTTGGCTAAATTAGGTTGAAATACAAATATTTACTTATTTTGAATTATGAAGCGTTCCATAACACTGCGCTTTCAAGGACAAAGTACCAAGCTCTCGTGGTATGAAGGCACGGCCGATAGCACCGTTGAACGCTCGGTTAAGGTGCTTCTACAGCTTCCAGAGGACTCTCGATTGCTGTTGAAGGACGAGGATGGGGACACTGTTCCGATTGCAGCGTGTTTGCCTTCGGCAACGTATACAGTGCTCGATTATTCGTCAAATGAGGCTGTAGCAGAGTCCCCACCGCCATTACTACCTTTGTTACCTGCTAAACGACGTAGAACGTGCTCAATTTCGTCCATTGTCGCGTGCTTTGTGCAGGCGTTCACGGTATATTACGCTCTGGAGTGGATCTGATAGACGTAGGTGGCAATTTCGCATGATGATGTCGTTAACTTTGTTCCAAACTATGGAGACCTTGCTTTGCATAACTTGTAGATGATAGATATGTCATTTAATTGATTGTGTGCGTAGGTACTGGCGAGTTGTGCCTGAAAAACACCATCCAAATGATGCAACATCGTTTTATAAGATTGCTTCGTCTTCCATCGTGCTCGATCGACAACGAGCCATTCGATACTATTTAATCCCTCCAAAAGAGTATTGTCAACTACCTCCTTCAGGCAAAGGACCAATTCTACGAGCATATTTATCACCACAAGATCCTGAAGCAAGAAAAAAACTATCTCCTCTCAGCTACCAGATCGATACAAGCGTGGATACTTTAATGGATCAATACCTCCAATTCCTAAAGAACTTTACGCCTATTTCCAAAGCTACGTTTATAAAACATCAACCAAAAAGCACAAATGAAGCTCTTACAGCATTATAATTCAACC
This sequence comes from Thraustotheca clavata, assembly GCA_002081575.1. Lineage (NCBI taxonomy): Eukaryota > Oomycota > Saprolegniomycetes > Saprolegniales > Achlyaceae > Thraustotheca > Thraustotheca clavata. Next base: position 11,218 of record JNBS01002055.1, on the reverse strand, counting down.
ATGTAAAAGTATCTTGTATGGTTGATATTGAATATTTGTAGGGGTGGAGTAGGGGGAGGGGACCTGTACGGGTGGGGGGACCAAAATGGACGTGGATGGACACAAGACGAGCGTGAGTCAATTGCTGCCACATTCAAATGGCCTCTTGTCTTGGAGCAGTTGTGGAAGATATTTAGCCATTGCCAAGGACACTCGATTGAGTATTCGTGATGCTGACTTTGGCATGAGCGTTGTGCAAGTTTTTACATGCGTAGATATGATTTCTAGCGTACAATGGGCTCCACACACGAATGGTGATGGCACAGAGATGCAATTGGTGCTGTGTGCAATGTACAAACGTGCATTAGTGCAAGTGTTTTCAATATTAGATCCATCGTGGCAATGTAAGTTTGAGTGTTTTTCAGTGTTTTAGTTGAGATAGGTAAGATTGCAGAAGGTATTTGCGGTCTTATTGGAGCGAAATGGACTCCAGATACTCAACATATTATCACGGTAATATTGCAATTATTTAGATAGATATTTGTTTATATGATGTAGATATCAGATTTTCGCATTCATGCTACAGTGTGGTCCTTGGTTGATACTTCAAAATATGTGATTAGACAACCAAAACTTGGAAATGATGGATTTACATTTTCACCGGATGGAATGTTTCTTGCTGTAGCTGAAAGAAGTGAATGCAAAGTAAGTTAAGATTGATTTTGGTATTATATGTGAAAAATTAGGATATGATTGGAATTTATAATGTTGACACTTGGGAAATGGTATCACATTTTGATGTTGCTAGTTATGATCTTGTTGAAATTACTTGGACAATGGATGGCAGAGCAATCTTTATTCGAGATACTCATTTGGAATATCGCTTTCTTTTATATAGTCCTGATGGTACTCTACTTCAGACTTATGAAGTACTCCTCGCTCATTATTCTGACAATGTATAAATTAAAAATTAGGCTTATCAGAATGCACTTGGTATCAAAACAGTGTCATGGTCTCCTACAGGACAACTTGTAGCTATTGGAAGCTATGATGAAAAAGTTCGTGTTTTAAGCAACTTGCACTGGAAAACAATTGCTGAATTAGAGCATCCAGTAACAATATCTTCAACTAAGGGACAAAGTTCACCAGTATATATCAATTTCCCTCAAGTGTATGATAATATTTGCAATGCATTAGATGGTATTTGAAGAAGTCCAAAAAAACAAAAATGAACTAGTATTTCTTCCTACAACTTTACCAAACAACGTCACAGTGGTTAACCCAGATCCATTGTAAGAAAATTTACACTTAATGATTCATTATAACGCACTACTAGAAAAGAACTACCACGATTAGGAGTCGGATCAATTGCATGGAGTTTTGATGCTAAAATATTAGCCACACGAAATGATAATATGCCACGCAATATTTGGCTCTGGAAAACGGAAACAATGGAGCTTCATGCTATTATTGGTATGCTGGAAATAATCTTTATCATGAATGGTTATCTTTAAAACTAGTATTGACTAAACCGGTGAAATCATTTCGATGGAGTCCAAATCAAAATACATTAGCATTTTCATCTGCAAACAATCGGGTATGTTTAATCAATAAATACCAAATTTCACTTTTATTAGGTGTGTTTATGGTCCGACTCTGGAATTACATGGTAACATATAAAGTTAAGAATTGGTTTTTTTAATATTCCATAGGATTGAAGTGGCTGATGGTACTACATATTATATTATTTCCATTTATCATTCATATTAATTTAGCGGCTTTTTCAATCCTAGGATTACGCTGGCATCCTAAAAATGGCAATCATTTAATTGCAATGAGTAAATCCGACTTTTGTTGCTTGCAATTTTCTACTCAAATCAATTAGTAGTAATACCATAACCACATTAATTAACAATGGGGTTTTAAAACTCGTACTATATTTGTTGTCCGTTCTAATTACTACTGTAGGCATACGTGTACTAAATTCCAGAAATAATGCAATCTTAGCTATGAAGATGGGAACTATATAACATAGTTTATTGAGCTTTAAAGCCATGCACAAATTAAACCAGTCTACCAAAAGACATACACAGAATTTCAATTGTTCACTTTATGGTTCTGATTGCGTAGTATGATGGTAACTTGATTGCCTTTAATTCATACTATTCTTTTCCAATAAAGCACTATCATTATTAGGTATTATAACATGGTATATAGTACTAATGTTTCATACACTTTAAAGCTAAATTACTATCACTTAAAGGCCTCATAGCAATAGAGCTATACAAATAAAGCTACATAGCTTTATTGCTGTAGCTGAGATGGGGTCTGTGGGGAGTTTAATAAGTCTAAAATGTCATAGTAACATCAATTTATATTTAGTAGGTTAATGTACAGTCGTGCTCAGCGTAAGTTCTTGGCACGACGTATGCATGGAGAAAGCCTACATCGTTGGCTAGCTCGTAATATGGGCAATTCACTTGCTTCCGATATATTGACAGTACTCCAAGTAATCACAACGTATGTGGCTTTATAATGGAAAAGTTAGATTTAATAATATGTAGATCCATGGTTGTCTTGTTATATTTGTACAAAAATTGGACGATTTGGAATACATCAATAGATCCACCATGGTTAATAAACTTGCATCTTGTTATTGGGATATTTTTCATTGCTGATTTTGCAATTCGGTTTGATAAGTGATGAAATTTGGATAACTTTGAATTGTAGATTATATGCAGCAGATTCTCGAGGCGATCATACATTTTCACCCATGATACTTATCGAATTATTAACTATTTGCCCACAATTCATTGATGCACTACTACCAAAAGAACTACAGCTTGAATATTATCATACAATCACTTTTGTTAAGACATTAAGGCCATGGCGATCATTTTCTGTATTTCGACTATTAACTTTTCACATGTCAGCCAAACAAAGGCAAATTCTAGTACTTGCTCTCAGTCTTGTGGTTATTATTATTGTATTTGGTGCTGTTTTTCAGGTATAATACTCTTCACTAAGAGTTTATACATAAAGTTTTAGGCTATTGAATCATGCCCTTGCCTTGCTCATCCAGGAGTTGATCCTTTTAGTTGTCATGTTTTACAAAAGAATTATACAGTGAGCAGGTGTCAAGACCTTGAAATGTACAATTCCATGTATTTTGTTGTTTCCACCGTATCAACACTTGGGTAAACTTTTCACTCATTAAGCTCTTTACTTAAAACTCTGTAGATTTGGTGATGTGGTTCCTAGGTCTGGCTATGGTCGAGTTACAGCTCTTTTTGTAATTTTAGCCTGTGGGTCTTGGTTACCACTTCAAATTTCAAAACTGAATGATGTATTGAGCCGACAAAGTGCTTATGATAAAGCTTATCGATCCTTGCCCCAAGAAAAAACTCATGTAGTTCTCTGTGGTGATATCACTGCTTCAACACTCGAATTATTTTTGCACCAGTTTTTCAAAGCTAATCAAATGACATGGAATACTGAAATTGTCATATTAGTTCCTGGTATTCCAGCTCGAAGTCTTCAGCGATTATTATTGCATCCAGCTTATGAAGATCGAGTTACATGTTTAAGTGGATCAGCTATGGTTCATGCAGATCTTTGTCGTGCCAGTGTTATGACAGCATGTGCTTGTTATATTTTCACAACCAATTCAGAAAGTGATACGGCGGCTAATTTTTTCACAATATCCCTTCGTAGCCACAACAAAACAGGTTTGTACATTTTGACTTTGACCATTTTTCTTACAATTCATAGTACCAATATTTACACAGATTTTCAATTCAGATAGCATGGACCATGTTGATCTTTCAGGCGCAACAAATATTTTATGTATAGAGCAATTAGCCATGGGTCTTTTAGCCAAATCTTGTGTGGTACCAGGAATTACAGCTTTTGTGTCTGTACTATTGTTCAATTATCCACCTTTTGTATATGAAAAAAGGTATTTCAATATTTGGATTAATCTCTAAAGCTTTATAGTCAGCGACCTTGGGTTTCTGACTTTGCTAATGGTGCAAGACATAGTGTTTATCAAATGGTAATCCCAAAACATCTTGACCGGCTAATAACTTTTCAATCGTGGGTATATATCTGCAGAAAAGAATTTAATATGCTTCCTTTTTCTGTATGGGATGGAGAAGTTTATCATCTTTTCCCTTCCAAAGCCTTTGTACGATGGAATTGGTCTGTTTTTGTCTTGTCTACAACAAACAATTGTCAAGAAAGAATGGATAACATATTGCTTAGTACACTTCAAAAATATTCTGGTATATTACCTCATTACGATAAAATTGTTCAAGCTTGGAATTTTAAACTATTTTCGACACAATTTAAACGAATCACCAAACACAAATCCTCAGTAACTATTATACCTATGGTCCCCACTGGCAGGAAAAGAAAACCTGTATCACAATTAAGTACAAAGCGCAGTTCCTTAAGCTATCGTGAACGCACTGACAAGCGTCGAAATGCAGTGGCACCACATACACTTAATAATATACTTCCCAATCCAGGCAATGAAAACTCAACAAAAATGTTGGCTTTAAATCGTAGCAGCTACCGAGGTGGTAGTGAAAGATCACTAAATCGAAGGAAAAAAACACAATCACCAAATTCGACAGCCAGCACATTATTATCAAGTAAATCCACTGATCATTTAAAAAAGCCACGTTCTATTCATCATCTTGTACATCAACTTTCAAATTCCCAACATTCAATTGCATTTCAAGGTTTCTTGGAAACCCAAGTTCCAGACAACATTTTCGATCATATAATTTTGTTGGGAATGCCAAGTCTATTATTTGACTTTATAACACCATTGCGTCCGATGGCATTTAGTAATCCAATTCCTATTGTCATTATAAGTCCTGAAGCAATTTCCCAAAAATCTTACGCTCGTATAGCCAGCTATCGTAATATTTACTATTTACAAGGATCAGCCCTATCCATGGATATTGCCTTACAAGCAAAATACTTTCGAGCCAAAGCGATTGTTATCTTAAGTTTAACAGAAGAATCGGGGCTTGTTGACATGTACATGGCTGACACAGAAATGTTAACTCTACATCGTTTTGTGACTCAAATGTGTGAAAAGTATGGAGATCCTTTATTACCATTTCCGACAATAATTATTCAGCTTGTAAGTTCACATCAATTAGCTTTAGTAACTTTAAGCTGTAGGGACGACCTAGTAGTTTACAATTTGTGCGAGAGGCGAGAGATGAAAACATTTCAAACATGACTCAAGGTGATGATGATTTGATAGGACATTTATACCATCCACTGTTTGCTGCAGGTATAATTTCAAGTCATGCCAGTACTAACTTCAATTAGGCAAAGTATTACTGACAAATATGTTTGATGCATTGTTTGGCATGTGCACTGTTCATGGAAGTTTGATTGATCTTGTTCATCTTTTAACTCTTGGTGATGTTACTCCAACGTATGGGAAAACATCCCAAGGTCTTGAGCAAATGCCAGTACCTGATGCATATTGGGATGTTCCTTATGAAGTTTGTTTTGATTCACTTCTTATGGAAGAGGTAAACAATTCTTTTCAACTTGTACCTAATTTCCAATTAGAATATATTATGCCTCGGTATCTATCGAGCACGGTCTGAAGAGCATTTTTTCGTCCATATCAACCCACCTCCAAACATTTGTCTTGATTCGAAAGACAAATTGTTTGTGCTACGACCTCGTGCGTAGTTAAAATTTTGAAATTGATTTATTCTCGAGATCTTTCCCAATAAGCAAAGAGCAAAATGCTGTTCAATTTTATCGTAACTTAGCAGCGACAACATGGGCAAACTCGAATTTTGCCATTCTTACCAGGAAGTCCAGGAGCCACTGGAGAATTTACTTTTTTGTTCCCATCGTAGCGTTTGCGACCTTGGACATAAACACTATGAACAATATCTGGTTTAAGCAAGGCTGAAGTGTCTTGATCAACATTGTAATTGACAACAACAAAATCAGCGTAAAATCCGACTGCCAATTGTCCAAGTTGATGTTCATCATAAGCAGCATAGGCTCCTACTCTCATCATAGATACGTTATGATTGAATTGCAGCTTACCATTAATTGTATACATCTGCAATGCTTCAGCAAAAGACAACATTTCTTTATGATTGTGAAGAAAATTAGTTGATCCAGGTACCGTTCGATGAATAGCATCATAAATTCCTTGAAAAGGATTGCTTGTTTCAATAGGAGCATCACTTCCTCCGGCACATATAATACCAGCCTGCGTCATTGATTTCCTACTTGATATGAATTGTGAACATAATGTATATGCTACCAGCAGTATGAGTATGGAACTACTGATGATGGTAAACGCTTTTCAGCAAACGTAGCATCAGTCAAAACGAAAGATGGTTGAATATCACCGATGACACCCAAACGAGACATCTTTGCAATTAAATCTGGTCCAAGAATTTGGCAATGGGTTAAAATTGGTCGATCTTCACGCGTCAAACCAGCTTCTTCCATAGCATTTAATACTTGTTCAGCAGCACGATCCCCGATAGCATGAACCTCAAGACGATAACCAGCATTTTTAGCAACTCGAATTTGATTTAGCATTTCTGCATCAGACATCATCAAAACACCACGATTAGTTGTATCACGATATGGTTCACGTAGAGCTGCAGTCTCCTACAGAATTAGAAGTGAATATTACATCTTCATTAAATATAAACAACTTACAGCACCAAGGCTTCCATCCGAGAAGATTTTTACACGATCACAACTGAGCAAGCCACACTTGGTCTTTGGTTGAGGCAAATATTTTTCATCACTTTTTCCAACTTCATTTTGATCAGGAGTCACATAAATTCGAATGGGAACTTGACCAGCGTCTTGAAGTATTTGATAAAGGTACCATGCATTATGATCATTTGTATGAACACCGAAGAGTAAATTAGAGAAATTAACAACGAAATACTTACTTGTCAGTCCGAATTGGAGGCATGTTTGCATTCCCATATCCAAATATTTCATTCTTGATTCTATACATTAGAAGCATCAAATAATGCTCATATCAAACTTTCATTTACCATCCGATTGCTCTTTGATAAACTTTTGTACAATATTCACAGCCTACACATTCATAATTACTCCTTTCAAAAGTAGAGTGAAATCTTACAGCTTCACGTAAAACACCAGTAGGTACATCATTACTATCAACATCAACAACTCCTCCAGCGATATTTTTCCACTCTGGAAGAATTGCATCTGACTTCCAACCAGCAATTTCTAAAGCTTTCGAGTTGACAACACTAATATGCCAGCAAACTCTCCACAAGTACACAGGACGATCAGGCAAGATAGAGTCAAGATCATATCTACTCGGGTATCTTGCTTCACTTGAAAGTTTGTCTTGTTCCCATCCAAAGCCAACGATCCACTCGATATCAGGATATTTCTTAGCATGGGCTTTAACTCGTTGTTCAAGCTCCTCAAACGAACGAGTACCACGAAGATCCACATAATGAGCCACTTCTCCGATCAAATATACATGAATATGCGAGTCATGTAAGCCTGGAAGTACAAGTTTTCCTTGCAAGTCAATTGTCACTTCATTCTGGTCCCGAATGAAATCAGGGGCTTTACCAGAGCCAAGGGCCACGATACGCCCCTCTTTCTCATCAATCTTCATCCAATTCACATAGCCACTAGCTTCACGGGGCTCACATGCATCAACTGCATTCGTCCATTGCCAGATCAGTCCATTTTCCACCAGCATCTTTGGTGATATTAAAAATGATTAGCATCAAGAAATATGATATGCCACAAATAGCAACTTCAATATGTGGCATATGCCGTGTATACCTAATTAGGAAAATTAAAATAGGCCTAGGAAATTAAAATAGGATCACTAGGAAAAGATCGACACTTTTAAATTTGCAGGTTGGCGCGCAAATGAACCGACATAACTTGGGAAAGCACCGTGTGCTGCTGAAAATGAAGGACAAAAGAAAGATGAAAGCGTACGTTGGAGATATGAATCAACCAAGAGTGAATCGTCCTGCCGGGCGTAATCGAATTATGAGTGAAAGAAGTGGGGAAACAAACAGAAATGGCGATCTTGAACGTTTTAAATGGGGTAAATTTGGAAAGGGGGGGTTTAACGAGGGAAATCAAGATGAAAATGCTCCCTTACGGTCAAAAGACTCGATTCGGATGCCTAATGGAAGACAGGAAGAAGATGAGCTAAGACTTTTCAAGTGATCTTTGTTTTTTGGATGAATATTTTCATTGTATGTAGTGATGGTGAGGAAGCGAAAGAAGAAAATCAAAATGCTTGGATGTACCAACAAGGAAGAGGTAGTTTTGTACGTGGATAAACGCTTATCTCAAGTAGAATTGGAAGGTCGAATGGTGTCCAACTTTATTTCAGAGTATAAGGAAGAACCCAAGAAACGACCAAGTCCTATAAAGCAGCAGCAACGATATCACTTAACCCTTTATGATCATATCTATCCTGAAAGACGAAGGAATATGAATATCAACGTGGCAACACCACCAAGACAACCTTCTTCAAGCTCATCGTCTTCATCTTCACCACCTTTATTGATGACAACGACACACGCTGGAGAATATTTTGCATCATCACCTGGACAAAGATCTGCTCAAGATGCTAGCGGTACACACTCTTCCATGGATATATCCATTCCAAGTAATGTACCAAGCTGTACATGATTTAACTTAATATTGATAGGCTTTTACAATGTTTCAAGTACAATGCATTATTTCCGTTTTCATGCTGAAATTTTATTAGGCATATCTAACCAGAGTGATTTAACCAGATGTGGGTCAGATCTTATGTACTAAGGTGTGATTATTATTGTAGCCAGCAAGAGAAAGCAAATTGAGGATAATTTTTCGTTTGAGAGATATGAAGCGAAGCGTCCTTGCAGTTTTCCAAACGAAAGTGATTTTTCTACTCAATTGAGCACTGCTTCGTCAATTCCCTCGACTACAAGCAGTACAAGGCGCCGAGTTATACGTATTGAATCGTTGATGCTTATATTCTAAGATTCTTCTTGCCTAGGATCCATAGTAAACGGTACATCAACAAGGATCTATCCATATAACAATAGCTTATATCGTATTTTGGCAAGGAGCATCTAATCAAGAATTTCGTCGAGATGAGTCACTGCCATCAAGTAAACGTAACTCAATCTATGAAAATATTGAGGGAAAATCTCATAGATGGGACTCATGGATTCAATTCGGCATATCGCAATGGTTACAGCTATATGAGCTCAAGTATGCTGGATATAATTTTTTATTTGGTTCATGATTATTAGACATATCACCGACAACTTCGCCCAGCTTCAGTAATCTAGCTTCACACCAAAATGAAGAGCGAAATCATCAATCACATTGGGAGCTTCCTCTCGCAAATTTACCGTCACCAATGTCGTCCTCACTGTCATCAAATAGTCAATCACTCAGTAATTGTGAGATTTCTCCACTTTGTACGATTTTTTTAATTTATTGGAACATTTCAATTAATATATTTGTAGCAACATCCTCGTCATTACCATTCTCTGGTAATTTGAGCGATGAATCAAATGGGTTATACCAAAGAAAGTCACCCACAGTTCCTCTCAATTTACAACGTGGCGAAATCATGAGTTATGCAATCTCAAACGAAAGTGACACAGAATATCAGCCCAAATTTGCTACCAACATAACTTCATATGCCAGAAAAGCTGCAGCCTTAGAGGAAATTACAGCACGAAACCAAGTCTCTTTGTTTGATGGGACTGAGGCAGACCGTCAAAGAAAAACAGTTCCATTTAGAAAGCCTCAAGAAGAGTTTTATCATCGTGATACACTTGAAAATGAGAGATATCAGAACAACTGGAACTCCATTCAAAGTGTGAAATCACCCTCCCAAAACACAAACACCAGTGTATTCTCAAGAAAAATTGATGATTTTGGTCACGACACATCTTCACTTGCGAATTTGGTGAAACCTATCACCAAGCCAAGATTTACACCAAAATTTTCAAATCGTGATGCTCACACAAACAAAACTGTTCAAGCGAAGATTGCTATAAAAGACGAAATACCTCGATATGAAAAGTTGGAGAATTCATCAAATTCAACACCAGTATTATCCCAATTGTCGACAAAGTCATACCAAACGCAAGCAGTTGATGTTAATCGAGAAACAACACAAAGAACTGTTCCCGATAACGAAGAAAAAAGTCAAATTTTAACTCCAGTGGCTAGCTCTTATTAACTCCAGTGGCTAGCTCTTACGGCATTATCGATGAATCAATTACGAATATTGACCATGATAACATGGTGCATACCACCAGCACACAAAACGAATTGAATTTAATTCCTGAATCACTCAATGAAAGCATTCCACTTATCGAGAAATACGAAGATGAAGAATGCTACGAAGCGACACAAAAGCTAGTGTACCCTGAGTCAGAGGAAGAAATTATATCGCAATCGCTTTCTGGTGCTTCTTTAGGGATATCGTACAAAACTAACTGTGCTTAGCAACATCAGTCATCAAGAACAAAGTTCAAGATGAAAAATTCTACACAGCTAAACAAGAGCTTGCAAATTCTGAGCCTCATAAAGAAATAACTTTACAGCCACGTTCAGGTACATTATTGAAACGATACTCCAAAAAATTGTTTGTAGTTTTTGAGGGCAAAGTGATAGAAGATGGCCAATACGGTGAAGCAACCCCAAAGCTTGTGCACGCTGTGTCTCAAGAGGAGGTGCTTTCCCAGGCATCTTCAGGTAATTAATGTAAGCCATCTCGTAAACTCAAGCATGATGTAGCATCTTTAGACCAAGCGACTCAAGTTAACGAATTATCACTTGAAACTTGTACTTCATCCAGCGAGAAGCAACGATGGACAATGTTACCACGAACACGACGCATTCTGGAAAGTCATAGATCAAGTATGATCAAACGATTGCAATTGATCTTATCATCAACGCAATAGTAATTAAATCTGAACCCGAAGTCACACAAGACCGAGGTGATGTGGAATCTCTTTCTATTATGCTATGGACAATGGTGAAATGCTACGAACAAAATTAAAACTTTGCCTTATCGATTTCTAATCAAAACTTTTTCGTTTTACTGCTCCGTATTGAAAATTTCTTGCATCTTGGCGTGAGCAGTGCTGTACTTTGGGCCAACCCAATAAAGTTGGGGGCATGAGTGACACCCGTAAAATTC
>JNBS01002053.1:0-12748 GCA_002081575.1 Thraustotheca clavata | reverse complement strand
TGGACATTTAAATATAGTGAAATGGCTACATCGATATCGCAATGAAGGTTGTACTGAAGAAGCAATGGATGAAGCAGCTACTTTTGGACATTTAGATATTGTTCAATATTTGCACCACCATGAAGTAAATTCTATCACCTTACCAAAATTCACTAACATCGATATTATAGATTGGTGCTTGCAGTGTAAAGGCTTTAAATGGTGCAGCTACTAATGGACATTTGCATATTGTTCAGTGGCTTCATTACAATCAGTAATTTTGCACTTGAAAATTAAAAGTAAACAACTTTAGAGAGGAAGGCGCTACTGAACGTGCAATGGATGGTGCTGCTGGCAATGGGCACTTGAAAGTTGTTCAATGGCTTCATGAACACAGGTTTGATAAATTTATCCTCGTAGTTGACACTTAGTAGAAATGAAGGCTGCTCCACCAGAGCAATGGATTATGCTGCATTAAATGGCCATCTTAATGTCATTCAGTGGCTACATTGCTACAGGTACTATCTTTATTAATATTAATCTAAATTTCAAGTGTAGACAAGAATCATGCACAACTTGGGCAATGGACTGGGCTGCTTCCAAAGGAAGACTAGATATTGTAAGTTTTTTACATCAGAATGTGCGAGAAGGTTGCACCCAGAATGCATTCGACTGGGCTCAACAAAATGGTCATCTTCATGTGCAAGAATGGTAAAAACTCATTTCTTACGGCTCTATTCATGCTCCTACCCAGGTTAATCCAAAATGGATTAAGCGTCATTGTCGAGTAAAGAAACTCTAACAAAATTCTAATTCCAACCATTTCGCGATGAGTTTGCTTTTTTCGGTGATCTAAAAATCATTCATTTGTCCATTTTCTCTTTGTATATGTAAAGAGATATTTGCATTGAAATGATTATATAATGATGATGCTGGCGTGTTGTGTATATGAAGAGTTTAAGATGAGTTTAATGTTGGACAAAACTTTGAAATTACGACTCTGTCCACATTTGTCATCAGTGTAGAGAAATTTTTTACCCTTCTTGAATTTCGTTTGGTTGAGCTTCTAAAGTTTTCCTTTCAACTAGACAACGTAGCTTTACTGCAATTCTTGCTACAAAATGAACACAAACCCAAGATTTTCCCTTTTACTGATGATGCACGTTTTCTTTACTCTCAACTTGGTTGTAAGTTGAGACAAATCGTAAAGCACGATGGCTACCCAATTTCGACAACTTGTTTGCTGTACTCGACTGACGACGACGTCTGGTGTAGATATTGCCATCACCTTCTTCCTATCTGATTGTGTCATGTCACGTTTAAATATTGGATGACAAGTTCATTTTGTTTTCTACCATGTTTTTCAAGAGTTGTGGAGCAGACATTAGCAGTTCATACCCTAAAAAAGGTCCATTTTCATGGTTTAAAACTATTTTTCGCTCAAAATCAAAATGTACTTGTGCATTGCTTACTCAAAGTAAACAACAAGTCAGCATGCGAAACTATTTGGCTGTCGTGGTTCATATTCCACCGCAATACAAAAATGAAAGAGACCCGTATCATACTGTTGGAGGACGTCGTGTACCTTATATCCCATCACAAATTGCAATGTGGAGAGAAGCTCGAAAGTCCAATCCATCTTACAATCCTATTTACGAAGATGTGATGTGTCCATATTGCCAAGAAAAAACAAGAACTGTGGTTGACCCTGAAGATTATTAAAACAATCCCTTATTTACCATAATTTAAAAATCACAGTTCTTTTTTATCAATACTATTACATTTTGATATGATTGTACTAAGATCCTCATACAGATTATGATAAGGATTTTCAGTTCATTACTTGCAATCAATGATTATCAGCTTATCCATATCAAGTGGCCGTATAAAATCCTTGTTAGAACTTGGTTGTAATTCCAAGAGGCTATGACAAACTTGCTCTATTTTCTGGTTATCTGTTCTCTCTACGATTGCTCATGTTATTACGACAAACTTATTATCACCAAAGTGTTAGCTCTACCAAGTACATGGTACCAGCTTGTTATTATCAAAAACTTGTTAGTTAATATACTATAGTGTTAGCTCCAACATGGTGCCAAACTCATTATTTACTAGTGTTAACTCAATCAAATACTTGGTGCCAATGTGTTATAGCCAAATGCTCATCATTTACTACAGTGCTAGCTTTATAAAGTACATGGTAGCATTAATATTCCATCGTATCCAAATCAAAATTTAGAAACTCAGTGAATCTAATGCAAATCCATCTTTGCTATTTCTAATATTCAAATAAGGAAAAAAGATCTTAAATCACTTTAATGTGGCGACTGCTAATCTTTTGGGCTGTGTTGACATCAGCAAAACGTTGTCCTGGTGGAGATAATCAATGCAATCTTCATGGCTCTTGCATGATCAATCGTTTGGGAGATTATGTCTGTAATTGCCAATGGGGCTACACTGGTAGTGATTGTTCTCAAAGTAAATTTTAAGAGCGAATTGGTGGATTTATGTACTTGTGTAGAGCTGTGCCCTCATGGCTTTGACCCTGCAACAATCGGAAATAAACAAAACAAGAAGCTTCGTTTACAAGTATTAAAATCATCATCGGTACCAGTGACTGGAAATTTGCTACTCAACTTTCATGGTCATGTTGTTGAAATGAATTTAGATTCTGGTACAAGTGAACACTGTTCATTGGTATTTCGTCGTTTTCATAATCTTGGGGAATCGGTATGTTTATTTAATCTTGCTGATCACGTCTGATGAATAAATAGAGCTGTGTTCGAACAGCTACAACTGGAGCAAATCTATTATATGAGTTTGATGTCGAACTCATCTCGTTCCCCATTTATCCTGTCATGAATAACATTTTCTACCACGATGGAAATCCACTTTCAAATGAATTTACTTGTGATACAAGCCAATTAAGTCATCCAACTGCTATATCATGCACGTTTACGAGTCTTACAGATTCCAATGTTAAAGGTACGCAACTTATCATTATTGTTTAATTAATATTCTTGTAGCATATTTACCATGCTCAAACCATGGTTTATGTAATGGACGAACTGGTTTATGTTCTTGTGAACAAGGATTTCATGGTGTTCATTGTGGTCATAACAGAGATGATGCTGATATTCTACAGGGAATGGCCCCAGGACCATTCTACTCTGGTAATCTATTGCATTTAGCTGCCACTCGTGGGCCCGATGCCTCTTTTAACCTCATGCAAGTTGATGTTGCTGGTGCTCCAATATTTACAATGAATGGAAATGGGAAAACTACATTGCACCAAGGCTCATTTCAAGCTGAAACAATTCGAGCTAGACATGTCGAGGTAATCACTACTTTAATAATATTGTTAACTTTTCCTCAGGTGCACGAAGATTTAAGTTTACATTCAGCAAACTTTATGGTGCACGATGGAAGTATTAATTTGAAAACATCATCATTCCAAAAAACGCTATTTGCTTTGGACGCATCAATTCCATCATCTCAAATGACTTGTGCTGTTGACGAGCTTGCTGATATTGCAAGAATATCTTTCCAAGAAAAAAGTTTATTGTCACTAAGTGCCACCGGGAGATTATCTGTTGGAAATGTTTCTATCTCTGAAAGTCTAATTGTCCATGAATCCACTAAATTACATGGTTCTGTTGCTATCGGAGGTGCAACAACAATTAATGATGGTTTAATTGTCCAAAGAAATGGCATCGAAGTTCAAAATGGTGGCTTAATAGTTGATGGTGCAGTTGACATCAAGTCAACAGAAAAAGATATTGCATTTAAAATTTCAGCATCTAATGCTCAAACTGCCCTTCAACTAGACCAAACCAGCCCAGCAGCTACGTTTTTAAAATGCAATGTTGACAACAGTGCTGTATTTAGTATTGGAGCTACAGGAGCAACAACAATTCACTCTGGGGGATTAAAAGTTGAAAGTGGTGCTATTGATGTTGTTGCTGGTGGCCAAACTATTCAATCGGGTGGTTTATCAATTTTATCTGGAGGACTTTTGGTTGCTTCTGGAACTGCACGCTTTGAATCAAATGTCGAGTTTAGCCACAATCTCAAAGTCAACGGTACAGAGAATTCTCAGTATGTACTATGAATAATAGTATTTGTAAATGTTTTCCTCTTAGGCCGGCTTTAAATGTCCACGCCTTGCATCCTCATTTTGCTTCTTCTGTAGTGCATTTAGATGCTTCAGCGGTAAGCATACGTGATTTAACAAAACATAAATGAAAAGGACTACTAGGTTACATCAAGCTCTTCACCTGGATTTGATTTACTTACAGCATCAACCTCAAAAGACAATAAAGTTTTTGCCATCGATGGACAAGGAAATATTGCTACCAAAGGGCAAATCGGTACATCAAATGGTGGACACATTCGTGCTAGTGGTCCATTAATTGCAGAAACTCAAGCATTATTTCGGCCAAGTCGAATTGTAGCCAAGAAACAACTTACTATTCCATGTACACACAGCTATGTTCAAGTTCTGAGCGACGGTGAATCATTTCGAGAAAATGTGCAAACTATTGATACAACTAATGCAACTTATGGCCAACTTCTTGTTGTACAAAACTCTGATGAAGATGCTCTTTCATCACTTAAGATACCTCCTCGTTCATCAGCTCTTTTTATATTTGATGGTCAAGTTTGGCAAACGTTAACAGCTACAGAATTTGACACGACACAACTTTCAAACGTAAAAGAATTCACAGCAGCAGGTGATCTAAATATTGGTGACGTACAATTTACGGCACAGTCGATTCAGGTATATTCATAAAACTAGGCTAACTAATTTGAGTTCGTATTAGGTTGGTAGTCAAAAAGCTGGTGGAGTTGCATGGTATGGTAAAGGTGGTGTACTTCGTGGGGATAATTCATTTACTTATGATGACTCGAATAAAATGCTTTCAACTCACCAACTCAAAGTTAACCAACTTGTTGGAAAGATTGATATGACAAATTCAGAGCTTCGAAGTGTTGAAATTGTTGGTGGTCAGTTGAGAGGTATTTTCTATATGGGAATTCATAAGTTAATCCTGTTGTAGGCATCAACATGAGTGCTCTAACTCTTGAAGTGGCTGGTGAAATGTATGTCGAGTCCAATGCTTTTGTTGGTGGATGGCTTACAGTTGATGGTCAAGTTATGGGTTCAGGCTCTTATGTGGATTCGTCAGATGCCAGATTTAAAACTAATATCACAGCACTGAAAGAACCACTAGAAGCTATCAAAGCTTTGAATGGGGTAAAACATAAACTATACAAGAATAATATTTATTTTATGCGTAGGTGGAGTATCGCTATCGCACTGAAGAATTTCCTGAAAAACACTTTACAAGTGAACGTGAGATTGGATTTATTGCTCAGGAAGTCGAAGCTATCTTACCTCAAGTGGTGACAACTGATGCCAATGGATACAAATATGTAGCCTACAGTCGAGTGCTACCAGTAGCTGTGGAGGCTATTAAAGAACAGTCTAGAGTAATTCAAGATCTCCAAGATCAAATTCACCGTCTACAACAGCAAATTGATGCTCTAGTTTCTTTGAAATTGTCATCTTGACCTATTTTTTAAAACCATTGTAATCAATTGAACATGCATTATCACGAGAATAGTAGATAATCTACTTCTTCTTGCGGTGCCAGCGTGTGTTACCATCAGATCTGTAGACCATTTTCGACAACAAACTACCATTGGCTGCAGCAAGAACTTTACCTTTGGCTTCACTATCACGTTGTTGTTTTTCACGACGGTATGTTGTATGCATGTTTTTCATGTTGTCTTTGTGTTGACGATTTTGGTTGCGAACATCAGCACCAGCTTTAACCACAGTTTTATGGGCATTACGGTCACGTTGGTTGCGAGGAACATTGTTAGCTCTGTCTTGGGCACTCTTGGCACGAACAGCTTTAATAGCATCTTGTTTAGCTTGGTTGAGTGGTTTAATATCAGCCTTGTGTTGTTGGATAGCTTGACCTTTTTTATTGTTGTAGTCTTTGTCAGCCCATTGATTGTTTTTTTTGTGTTCAGTTTTGGTTTGTTTAATCACACGTCGAGCATCCCAAACACCATTCACTTGGGGTACAGTCATATCATGAACGAGTTTGCCAGAGGCAACCGTAAAAGCTTCCTTTTCGCTCTTTTGCTTACGATGCTGAGCTCGTAGTCGTCGAGAAGGTTCATGAGCATCGACTGTCAACAAGCACAGAAAAGCTAGAAGCAAAAAGATATTGTAAGCTCGCATTGCTCGTCAAGTGGAAAAATGAACTATACATTAAACCGAGTATGAACTCGATCATTGTGGTATATTTGCTATGTCGTGCATTGTGTAGTAAATCGCGTTCATGCTGCAATCCTAGCCCATCAGCAAGCTTGTAAATTGCCGAGACCGTCGTTGTATCGCGCATCAGCTGACAAAACAATTAATACATCTTCATTACCATACTGAGGAAATAAGAATGATGAGGTTCGCTGGTTGATATCGTTGTTTGAATTATTTTTCACGATAAATTAAAGGTAATAATAAGCAATCTAAGTCTCTAGCACTATTTAAACTATTAATCGCTCAATTGTATTGCTGCCGACAATCATGAACAATTGACACAATAGACTCAGATTTACAACAAAATGTTTTTGGATAAAAAGAACCTACAGTCCCACTTCCCAAATTACAGTTTTATTCATTTCTAGTCATTTTCTAACCAATTTTTAGCATGGAATTGCTATTTCAACTGTAGTGAATTGATATAAGACTTATTCGTGCAAGAGACTCCATTTATTCAAGACCAAAAGGTAATTTGATTGTGTGCATATGGTTATCAAATGGACCACATGATACCGCATCTGTATCTTGTACAGGGTACATTTTATCATACTTTGTGGAGAAAGTGTTGTAGACAGCTTTAAAAGCATAATACTGAAGAATATATTGCTCATATTATTATTTTTCACTGCATTTTACGGCGCTACAATAGGAATTATGTTTGCACACATTTATTCAAGTTATACTTTACATAGTTAGTTATATTTAAGTTGTGATCTAATGTTACCATTAAACTAAACCAAGTATAATATGATATGATTTGTATTAAAATCCTTATACAAACTAGGGATTCCTACATTGAATAAGCTAGTTCGTATAAACTAGGTAAAGATAAATTTACGAGCGTAAAAAAGTATTATCACGTTATTTTGTAAAAGTCAGCAATAGGCCGACTGTAGTAGGCTTGGGTATTGTTTTACGGCAAGAGTGTAAGGAAGTAGTCCATTGCAAGTGCTGTTTCTTGTGGGTTTGATACCCACACAGTTGATGCAACATCTCTTGCTTTTGTGTCATTGCCTACATATTTTACATAATGCGATTTTCTTCAAGTTATATACCTGTGCGTGTGAAGCGATCACCCACATGAAGACACTGATGTCCTTGTAGAACATCCTGAATTAAAATAAGATAATGAATCATCAATATAGAAAAACCTCAGGTTCAGGCAATAATGATCCAACAAAATGTTGAAGAGCTGAAATTCCCAATGCTTTATTGCCAATATCAACAAATACATCATTGCCTCCATTAAAAGCACAATGTGGGATGGTGAAATTGCGCAAAGCATGCTGTACTGTCAATGCTGTTTCCTCAAGGTTTTCGTAGCAAAGACGTTTGGTTGTCGACGTATTGTAAATACCAACAGCTCTTTCTTTACGAAGAATAGCTGCAGTCATTTGAAAAGTGTCAACCATTTCTCGAAGCACTTGTTCAGCAACATCAAGAAGCTCATCAACTTCTTCTTGACTCCAGCGTTCACCACGTCCATCTTTCCATTCTGATGGAGGAACAACACGAAGTGATACTTTGCCAGTACTAGAAGTCTCAGTCACATGGAGATAATTGCATTCTCCACCCATAACCTACGAAAGAACTAAGTAAATTATCTAAAATGATAACAAAAATACAAGAAAGCGAGAACGTTGTTCTGGTGTGAGCACTTCTAGAGCTTCAAGAATCTAAAACAAAAATCAGAAAACTTAACAGAAGATAAAGAGTTATATATACGCCTCGAAGACGAGCTTCATAGCGATGAGGCTCTCCAGGGTACCCAGCAGCAGTCACAAGAGACACAATAATTCCTTTTTTGAGCAATTCTACAATTACTTTAAGCATTTCCGAATCAGCACTAATTTTCATGAAGAATTTTTCAAGATAATCAAGTACCTAATGGTGCCACCATCTTCATAAATTGTATCATCAGCATCAAAAGTGACCATTTTGACACTTGGAGCCAATGCATGCACCTACAATATTGAAAATAAGCATGTCAATATAAGTTTAATGGTACAGTGGCCAAATTAAGAATATGACGAATTTCTTTAAATGTTGGAGCTACACGCTTTCGCTTTGAAAAGTGTGAAAATTCGTCATATATACGCACAGCATCCATCAAACGTAGAGGAACGAAAATGCTACGGACTTTGGGGATGTATTTTTTCAATCGTGGCCCACCAGTGACGTGTTCGTTGATCATTTCTTCCACCAAAGCAAACACTTCCATGATCGTAAGCTGCAGCCCTGCAGACTCATCAATTGGAGCCATAATCCATTCTCGAATGAGCTCAATCAGTGGGTCTTCTTCCTTGAGCATCAATCACTTTTTGACCTGTAATCTTTAATGATATTCTACAATAAATCCATTCTAATTTCTTCAAAAAAAGGTTTTAAGAGCCCGGAACCAGTGTTTCTTGTACGTCTAATCCATCTCTAAAGCACTAGACCATCGCTAAGCAAATCTAGCATATACTTCTGCCATGCGTTAAACCACTTTACCTTTCTATTCCCATTTAGCCTATACGTTAAACAACTTTATCCTAACGTTAAAGTAATAAAACTTGATATTGAAGTAAACGTTGTTTTTCTACACCAAGTTAAAAGTGCATTTTTCATTAAAGAAAACAATAATGAAGGAGGAAATAGATATAATTGTTTGTTATGATTATTAGGAAGAAGCTAATTATATTTTTGTCTGCTTTTTATTGTTTTTTGCTTGAAAAATGAGTGGACATATGATGTTGTATCCAATGGAATCATCCCGAAGGTTAAAAAATAATGCTGCGAAGCAAAAGCTCATGGACGAGACGATTGTCGTCGTTAGCGTTGAAACCAGGCGATAAACTACATGGCTTTAAAGTATTAAGGAAAGAACCAATTCCAGAGTACTCTGTGACTGCAATTGAACTTGAACACGTTCGAACCAAAGCGTCTTATTTGCACATTGACACTGTAGACACCAATAACGTCTTTAGGTATGAAACTTATTCGACTAAGAATAAGATCTAATTGCACTATGACGTGATCTAATTGCACTATGACGTTAGTATCAATTTTCGAACACCACCATATTCGTCGAATGGAATTGCTCATGTTGTACGTAATCATATTAAACTTTCAATTTATAATTTCTTAATTAGTTGGAGCATTTGGTACTTTGTGGTTCCAAGCAATATCCTGTACGAGATCCCTTTTTCAATATGCTTAAACGCAGTTTGAATAATTTCATGAATGCTATGACTGCTTGCGATCATACAATGTATCCGTTTGCTACAACAAATCCAGCGGATTTTCGCAATTTGATGCAAGTTTATTTGGATGCTACATTCTTTCCACGACTTCGTCATCTTGATTTTTTACAAGAAGGTCATCGACTTGAGCTTGATAATGATAAATTGATTTACAAGGTAATTGGATTAAAAGAGAGAAAGAGTTAATTTTGTAATTAGGGTGTGGTTTTCAATGAAATGAAAGGTGTTATGTCGGATAGTGATACTCTTTTTGCTACCAGAATGCAACAACAAGTGATGCCTTCTGATAGCATTTATGCTCATGTAAGCGGTGGTGATCCAAGTGTAATTCCTAGCTTGACGTATCAAGAGCTACTTGATTTCCACAAAACTCATTATCATCCTTCCAATTGCTTATTTTACTCGTATGGCACCTTTCCATTGACAGAACATTTAGAGTACTTGGAAAACAAAGTTCTTGTAAACTTTGAACCATCTAAAGCTGCTACGATTCCTACAATTAAGAATGTCAAGAAAAGTGATGGAATTGTTTATCTTGAAGGACCTGATGATGGCGTAAGTGGAGATGCTGCAGCTCAAACAAAATGGTGTCAATCTCATGTCGTACCCAATGTTCTTTCGACGGATATCTACACTTGCCTGGTTCTACGTATTATTTCATTTCTATTGATTAATGGCCCATCTGCCCCATTGTACAAAGCTTTAATCCTTTCAGAGCTTGCAATTGATTTTTCTACTGGAACTGGTGTCGATACTTCTTCATTAAACCCGACATTTGGTCTTGGCGTAGAAGGTACTTTTTTTATCTATAACTTAACATGTTTAAAGTTGGTATTAGGGTTTGACAAAGCCAATGTACCAGAAATTCAAGCAACAATATTACGTGTTCTTGATGAAGTTGATTGTGATGGGTTTGAACAAGAGAGAATTGATGCCATGCTTCATCAAGTAAATAATTATGATTATATCTATTTATTACTTTGTATTAGATTGAACTCGGCCAAAAGCACATCGTTGGTAAATTTGGCATGTCATTGCTTCGAGGTGCTGTTTCTTCATGGTGTCATCGTGGTGATATGCTTTCTTCACTTGGAATCAATCCATACCTTGAACGATTACAAAAAGATGTTTGTTCATCTACAATAACTAAATGTCTAACTTATTGTAGATGCAAAACAACCCTCGTTTTCTACAAGATATGATGCAAAAGTACATTACAACTCCAATGAAATCATCAGCTTCGGTACAAGTTGTAATGGAGCCATCAGTGGATTTTGTACAGAAAATTGTTGCTTCTGAAGAAGCAAAGCTTGCAGAGAAATTGTCACTAATGACTCCAGCAGATTTGGAAAAGATTCAAGCTATTACTGTTGACTTGCAAGCTCATCAAAACCAGGTAGTAGTTGTTATAATTCATTGTCAAATGTTGCTGTAGGTCCCCGATGTTGATTGTTTGCCAACTTTGACTATCAATGACATTCCAAAGATTCATCCTAAATTGGATACAAAACAAGCTGGACCAAAGTTGCAATTCATTCCTCAAGCTACAAATGAACTTTCGTAAGTAAATGATTTGATGGTATTAGTTTACATTTTTAATAGGTATTTTCGATTCAAATTTGACACAGCAACTCTTCCAGCAGAACTAAAACCTTTTTTGCCATTCTTTGCATCGATTATGGGGCAATTGGGCACAAGTACACTTTCCTTTCATGATCTTGCAACAAAACTTCAATCCATCAGTGGTGGAATTTCAGCTGCCACACTTTTGACTCCTGGTACAATATTGAAATGAATTAAAGTTAATCTTTGCAATAGATTTGCACTCGACTGAAAATCATACTGAGTCACTCATGGTGGAAACTCTTTGTTTGCCACATAAAGTTGATGCTACATTGGACTGCCTTGTGTCAATTTTTACTGATACCCAATTTACATCCCCAGAAAATATCCAACAGCTCAAGACACTTTTAACAAGTGCAGCTTCTGCAGCTAGTGCATCAGTAGCATCAAGTGGCCATATTTTAGCGGCAACTCGAGCTCAATATGGGCTCACAAGCGTCTCGATTCCAACTGAACAGTATATTCATAATAATGATTCATTATATTAAGTAGTTTGCCATAGGCAACAAGGTTTAACTGCAATTGATGCAATTCAAGCTTGGCTTAAAACAACTGAAGACGATCCATCAGCTTTAGTTGCTTTTGGTGCTGCATTATCAGCTATAGCATCCCATTGTTTTCAAGCAAAAAATGTCCAGATGTCTGTTGTCACTGAACCACACTTGATGAATACAGTTGAAAATGCCCTTAATGCATCTTTCATCAGTAAACTACCAACTAACAATGGACCTTCCCAAGCATCATCTCCATTTGATTTAACTCCTCTGCCAAGCAGAACACCAGATATGTTTTTGGGTTTTCCACTATCGGTGAATTTCAATGTTCAGACAATTGCTACAGTACCAATTTTTCATACTGACCATGTTCCCCTCACAATGTTAGCTCAAGTAAGAAATTACTTTTATGAAAAAAGCTAATAACTTTAGGTCTTATCATCATGTTTTTTGCACCAACAAGTTCGTGAAAAGGGTGGAGCTTATGGATGTGGTGCATCTCAGGTATTTATTAATCTTGGTGTTGTTAAATTTAAATTCCTTATAGGGTGAAGGCTATTTCCAAATGAGTTCGTACTATGATCCACATACTCTTCAAACTCTTGAAGCATATCAACGCGCTGCTGATTTTGCTGCAGGTGGAAAATTCACTACTCGTGATGTCGACGAAGCTCTAATGAGTATTTTTTCAAGCATTGATGCACCTCAAGCGCCATCAGCTAAAGGAAAGGGACTTTTTACTCGAGGATTTACTCATGAAATGCTTCAATCTCGACGTGAACAATTACTTGCTACGACTAAGGACGAATTAGTTGATGTGGCTCAGAAGTACTTGGTAGCTCCAAAACAAACCCAACGTGTAATCGTGGGCAAAGATGAAGGCCGTGAAACATTGAAAAATGCTGGATTTACTTGTAATTAGACTCAATATAAGTAACCTTTAGACTTTCTAATTGTTCAGTATACTAGCTGACTTCGCATTCAGTAAAGCAAGAAATTGCTCCTGTAACTTCGTATAATGTATGCTATACGTACAGTTAATTACGGTTGCTTCTGAAGAAGCAAAGCTT